>JAUZST010031919.1:0-28972 GCA_034779995.1 Parotocinclus haroldoi | reverse complement strand
ATAAAACTAAACATGGTTTTTGAACAGGAAGTCTTTAGTGGTCTGTAGGAACAGTTTGCCACACTGACTGGCCTATGGGAAATGATACAAGATAAAGACAGAATTGTCTGCAAATGACTACAACAGGTCTAAGTTAAGCAGAATTAACTATAAGGTGTAACAAACCAAACATGTAATGTCCTCAAATGGTGAGGAGGATATTAATGTTATTATTATTGTTAATGTGATGATGATGATGATTATTATTATTATTATTATTGTGTGTGGTGTGTGTGCGTGTGCGTGTGTTTTCTGTTAGACGCCATACTTCTGGCCTGTCCAGAAATGGAAAGAGCAGGACCTGGATTATGGTATTATTATTATTATTCTGATTATTATACTGATTATGATGATTATATGGCTCTTTTTTCATAATGGAACATTTTCTCAAAGCAGCTTTTTGATTATGATGATGATGATGATTATAATAATAATTATTATTATTATATTATTATTATTAATGATAATGATTTATTATTGTTGTTGTTGTTGTTATAATAATAAACGATTCTGATAGGAAGAAACAGCTGAGTTAGATTTATTTATATAACTCTTTTTATAATGGAGCATTGTCTCAAAGCAGCTTTTTAATACTGTAGTATCATATAATAACAATCCCAAATTAAGCAAATCCAGGGTGACAGTTGCAAGGAAAATCCCTAAATGTTGTAATAAAGAAACCTTGAGAGGAACCAAAACTCAAAATGAGACACGACCTACTAGGGAGGCACAGATGATAATTGACAGTCAGAATAGTTCCTGTCAGTAATATTGATTAAACAGGTGTGTCTCTGTGTGTGTGTGTCTCTGTGTGTGTGTGTCTCTCTGTGTGTCTCTCTGTGTGTCTCTCTGTGTGTGTCTCTGTGTGTGTGTGTGTGTCTCTCTGTGTGTGTGTCTCTCTGTGTGTGTGTGTCTCTCTGTGTGTGTGTCTCTGTGTGTGTGAGTGTAATCTGGTTAATCAATACCTGTGCTCTCTGTTAAGCCATATATTTGGCCAAGAGGAACATTCGAAAAAAAGGAACCCTAGATTTATATGAACAGGTACTGCTGGGTCTAATTAATAACTATTATTATTATTAGGCCTCGAAACTATTTTTTTTTTACTAACCTTTATTTTTATTTAACAGGAACATTATAACAAACTGCACAAGATTCTCAACCACAAGTGGGATTTCATCATCATGCAAGCTAAAGAGCAGTACAGGTTTATTATTATTGTTGTCATTATTAATAATAATAATAATAATAATAATAATAATCATCATCATTATTATTATTATTATGTTGAGTAATTGTTTTTATTTCGCAGCAGTTTGTCATTATTTAATGTGATATAAACAAAAAATTTTCATCAGAATAAAAAAAAAAAACATTCTGAGTGTAATACACAAAATCTATTATTCTCTGTGTGTGTGCGCGGGTGCGTGTGTGTGTGTGTGTGCGTGCGTGTGTGTGTGTGCGTGTGTGTGTGTAGAGCAGGAAAGGAGCGGAATAAATCAGATCGGGTTGTTTTTGACTGTCAGGAAAGAGCTTACTGGATGGTACACAGACCTTCTGTAAGTGTCTGGGTGTGTGTGTTAGTTACACTTTTTTTTAACTGATTTTCTTTAAATCAATCTAATGATAGTGTGCCTGTATCAGACCAGTCAAACCTTTGATTAGAGTATATATTGCGTCATGTGACGCATCACTGTTTTTCTGATTTGGTATTTTTATTAGTTTATAATGATTATTATTATTAATTATAGACTTACAAAGTGTGTGTTAAATCTTAGTTGTATGATTTGACTGTTTTAGCCTCAGACTCACAGTGCTATGGATTATGGATTGGATCGATTGATTAATCCTAATGCAGATGAGGTGAAAGGTGAGTGTTTAATTACAGTCGAATAGAATTAATAATGTTCTCCTTCACTACCCCCTCACCCATCAACATCTCCCTTAAATGCATCAGCAATTTATTCTTTATTCTTATACAGTCGATTCTGGTTAATTGGACCACCGGTTAATGGGACCAGTCACTTATTCAGACCAAATCCTATTATATACATGTAATTTTATTCCGCTTATTTGGTCCTAGATTCCGCTTAATCAGACCAAAGAATGGTTGCAGTATGTAATATCTCTTCTTCTGCTTCTTGGTAGCAGAAACAACCAAAGAGGAGCCTAGATTAACTCACCACTTGAAGGCAACAGGGTAACTACAACCATAGACACCCTGACACCTCAAAGGAAGGCAACCCCCCCCCTTTCCGTGAGAATCCCAGAATAGAATAGGTTCTCAGCACTCCCTTGCTTTTCGTAAGAGGCGAATAAATGGGACGCCTTGTTTGCCGTGAGGTGCGATCTGTGTCTGTGGAGGAAGAGATCCTGGTACTTGAGGAAACTGGTGGCTGCGGCTGCCAGAGCTAAACACCGTGCTTCGCCTCTTACTTCACATAGACAGGCGGTCAGAGTGACCCACTCTGATCAATCGGATGGTCGAGACTCCGGTAATCCGTGAGAAGGCATCGGCTGAAGGGTCAATCGAGTAGCGAATTACTATCTAGAATCTACTCGAGGATACCGTCTCTATATCCCTGGTACACATCCACTGGAAATCCGCGGCTCTGTGTTCCCCCTAGTAGGGCTCCATGGAGGGTGGGTAGTAGTGACGGCAAACCTTAAATATGACAATATGGATAAACACACTACAAAGAGAAAGATGATAGAAAACGACGTGGACCAAAGAAGTTCGAAATTGCTCTCTGAAACAAGCGACAGCTGGCAGCGATTCGTTCTGCTGGAATCTGGTAAAACAGAACCCCTTTGACAACACTCTCTCCTTTTGCCACAAACAAAGGCATATTGGGCATAGCAGGAACTGTCAAGAATGTGAAGAAACTGAGGTCCAGACAAATTCTAATAGAATGTTTAAAGAAAGTTCAAATGGAAAATCTACTCCTGAGTTTGCAGGAATTAAAATCAAAGCAACTCCACACCCATACCTCAACATGAGCAAGGGTGTAATTCGAACAAGAGAACTAGCAGAAATGAAAGAAGCCGAAATTACAGCTGAATTGACACACCAAGGCATAATAAATGTTAAAAGGATAATACTTAAAAAACAAGACCAAACTATACGAACAAACACCTACATCCTAACCTTTAACAGACCACAACCTCCAGAAAAAATTGATATTGGATATCTAAAGTTGGAAGTGGACATGTCTATACCAAACCCCTTAAGATGCTTCAAATGCCAAAGGTATGGGCATGGGGCAACAAATTGCAGAAGCAATGCTATATGCATTAACTGTGGAGAGGCAGAGCATGGACCAGGATGTGAAAGCACCTCGAAATGCACAAACTGCCAGGGGCAACATAATGCATCATCGAAAGAATGCCCTACATGGATACGGGAAAAAGAAATCCAAAAGTTGAAACACAGTAAAAAGATCACATACCCGGAAGCAAGACGGCTGGTCGAAAACCAACCTGTTTTCAAACCCATTAAATCTTATGCAGCAGCACTCAAATCCACAGTAAACCAAGGAACCCAGACAGACCTTACATGGATATGTGGCGAGAAAGCACTTCCACTTACCAAAACAAAAGAAATAATCAACCCCAGACCAAAAGTGATCAGCAAGGACACCGAAGCAACAGAAACCGACGCAGAACACAAACAGAGAAAGAAAACAAGTACAACACAGAAACCAAGCCAAGGAAACAATAAATCCAAAGAAAGCACACCAATAGACAGAGATGTCAGAACCGATGACATCACGGTCCGAGAGCCCATCACCAAGGACCAAAACAAAATGTACACATACTCCCAACATGACAGATGAAGACCTAATCATACAGTGGAACTGTAGAGGATTCAAAGCATATTACGCAGAAATACAACAACTAGCGGGAAACTTCAACCCAGCATCCATCTGCCTTCAAGAGACTCAACTAAAACAAAGAAATTTCAAAGATCTTAAAGGCTACACTACATACAGTTCAACTGGGCCGGCAATACATAGACAGTCTGGGGGCACAGCCATCTTAATACGACACAACATAGTCTTGTTCCAATCCAAACAAGCATACAAGCTACAGTGATCTGTCTGACACTATCACGACCAATAACCATTTGCTCAATATACCTCCCTCCAGGAGATACTATCACAAAACAAGATATAAACTCCCTGATAAACCAAATCCCCTCTCCGTTTATCTTGGTAGGGGACTCTAATGCACATAACCCAATATGGGGAAGTAAAAAGATTACACAGAGAGGAAAGTTAATTGAAGAATTAATCAACTCAAGAGACCTCTGTCTATTAAATGATGGATCAAACACATATCTACACCCAGGGCGCGTAGTATACACAGCCATAGACTTAACCCTTAGCTCACCAGAACTACTACCATACATCAAAAATATGGCACATGTGGCAGCGATCACTTCCCAATAATAATATCTCTAAAATCACCTAAGAAACAACAGGGCACCCCCAGGTGGAATTAAATACATTCCAAATTGCTTTTTTTTTAATCCTGTGTGAGGAAAGAATCAACATACTAGGAGCCGAAGTAGCAGACCCAGTAAGGTGGTTCACAGAAACACTGATAGAAATAGCCAAAGACACAATCTCAAGGTCCAAAGCAAACTCACTGAAGTACCATGGTTCACAGAAGAACACCCAACAACCTAAAACCTCACTAGATTCAAAATCAGTCAGGCACAAGCACGCAGAGCCATAAGGCTGGCTAAAACCAAAACATGGACATATTTTGTGGCTAACCTCAAATCCAAAGCATCAATAGGTGCAGTCTGGAAAATGGTACATAACATGTACAACAGAGAAAACAGACCTCAAATACACCACCTGTGCGAAAAAGGCAAACAACTACGTTCTGAAGAGGACATAGCAAATGCAATAGCAAGAAGTTTCGAGAAAAATTCATCCATGGAAAACCGCATGACAACATTCAAAAAGATCCGTACTGCCCGAGAAAACAAACCCCTCCTCTTCAAATCAGAAAATGACAAACCCTACAACAAACTGTTTACAATAGAAGAACTCCAAAACTCAATTCAAAAAGCACGTGACACAGCCACAGGTCCAGACAACATCCACTTAATTTCTGAAACAACTACCATACCAATCACTAACTGTCTTACTCTCAGTCATAAATCAGATCTGGACAAATGGAAAGAAGCAATAGTGATCCCGATTCCCAAACCGGGGGAAAACTAAACCAATCCTGGAAATTACCGGCCAACAGCATTGACAAGCTGCCTCTGCAAAACGATGGAACGAATGATTAATTATCGTCTGGTATGGCACTTGGAACACAATGGCCTTATAAACTGTCTACAAAGCGGCTTCAGGAAAGGCAGAAGCACCATGGACCATATCACAAGGATGGAGACCTACATCAGGCATGGTTTCATAAATAAACAGCATACAGTGTCTTATTAGACTTGGAGAAGGCATACAATACAGCTTAGAGACATGGAATACTAGAAGACATCCAACAAATGGAAGACTGCCCACAATAATCTCAGACTTCTTAACAAACAGAAGTTTCTGGCTCCAGGTAAATCACTCTCTTTCAAAACAAACAATACAAGAGATGGGAGTACCACAGGGTAGCATACCATCAGTAACACTCTTTAACATCAAGATCAATAATATCACACAAGATATCGACCCCAACATCATGTGCAGCCTTTATGTACTATAGATGACTTATGCATAAGCTACAGAGAAGATACATGCCAGCAATTGAACGAAAACTGCAATGCGCCATAGACAATATGCAAAAGTGGACCATCCAAAACGGCTTCAAAATATCCAAAACCAAAACCACCTGCATTCATTTCTGCCAACTAAGGTCAATGCACCCGGACCCAGCACTCCACCTCGATGGGGACGAAATCAAGGTACAAACGGAAGCAAAGTTTCTTGGGGTAATAATAAACAACAAATTAAATTTCAAATCCCACATTCAACAACTAAAAACAAAATGTCAAAAAGGCTTAAACATAATGAAAACACTAGAAAACACAAAATGGGGAGCTGTGTTCCCCACACTAATGCAACAAAGCAATAATACAATCTAGACTGGACTACGGAAGTCACATTTATGGAGCAACAAGAAAGTCCTACTTGCAACCACTGAAAACAGTCCACCATTAAGGACTAAGACTGGGGCCTACAGGACATCACCAGTATACAACCTGCATTAAAGCAAATTAACTGACAATCCATATGAGATGGCAACAATTATCTTTAAAATATGCAATAAAATATACTGTAATAAACAAAACCCGGCATACCAGTCCATTTATGAAAGCACATGTACGAGGTAAAACCCAACTTCATACAACCTTTAGGAATCCGCATAAAGAATGATTTGAAAGATTCAAAAATAAACATACCCTCAAAACCCAAAGTTCATTCTTTCACTCACAGAAAACAAGAAAAAAGGAACAGAACCAATTGAATATCAGGGAAAATTTCTTGATCTAAGAGAAAAACATCCAAACCATAAAACAATATATACAGATGGATCCAAAACAAAAACACATGTCACAGCAGAATTTTATACTGCAACATACAACCACAGCATTCGCCTCCCAACATTCTGCTCAGTCTTCACAGCCGAAGCCTACTTTATCCTAATAGCATTAGAATACATCCAGAAAGAAAAACATAAAGACTTTCTTATACGCAGTGACTCAAAGTCTTGTCTACAGGCACTAAAATCCATGGATACAAACAACCCAATAATAATCAAAATAGCAATTAAAGACAAAGAACTGGAAGATAAACAATACAACATAAAATACTGTTGGATACCAGGACATTGTGGAATAGAAGGAAATGAAAGAGTGAATATCATCGGCAGACTGGCCAGTAATCAGGACATAATCTTCCTTCCCATCCCAGTCACAGACACCTTTCCGATAATAAAAGCAGCGACAAAGACAACAATACTTCTGCATAGACAACATCAAAGACCTCTTCAAAAAGACCTCACCAAAGAAAATTCAAAACTACCTAACATACGTCCAACTAGAACACCTTATATAACAAAAGAAACGATGGGATTACCAAAACAGTCCCGCATTCTACAAACTTTTATAATCTTACCTAAAAGAAAACCTTAACATGCCATATGTATAGCCGAAATCGTGCTGACATGGCAATAAACCCCAACTACTACTACAACTACTACAATCTCTGTCTTATGTTCTTAGTGAAAATGTGAGTCTTTTTTCATTGTTAGAAGGCAGTAAGAGACTCATCCATTCTGAGATGCCACTACATACAGACTGTCTTGACTCTTGAGGGTTAGTTGAGTCGAGCCATGTCTGAATCTTGAGGATTGGACACTCTGATACACTGATACAATTGAAACAGCACCATCTTACCTACAGGTTTTAATCAAACCATGCTCTGTACATCGTTCCCTCAGAGAGATTAGCTTGGCTAGACTGACTTTTGCACAAGATGAAAGAAAGACAAGAAAACTCTTCTTAGTCCTGCTGCCCAGGTGGTGGAATGAACTTCCACTGACTGTCTGAATGGCAGAGTCTCTTGCTGTCTTCAAGCAGTGACTACTAAGAACCTTTGCACTGCAACCTTGCATCTTCACCTTTTCACTCAGAACTTAAGTTAATATATGCATCAGATCCTAACAGGTTCTGTGATGTGTAGTTATATAGTGTTCTTAGGCTATTGCATATTTTTGTACTAACATGAGGTTTGATCTACTAGGTTCTGATCAGTTAATTTTACTTATCAGAAAACGTGCTTCAAATTCAGTGACATTCAAAATGAAATATCCTCCAATTCTTGTGAGCAGTATATTAGTATGGGTGTCACTTTGTGCACATATGACAGTCCCCTTTTGACTTAACAATGGCATTCATCTTCTTACTGTAGATCGCTCAACATCTTCTTACTCTAAATCACGCTTCTGTTGCTACAGCATTTCACACACTTCTGGCCAACAGCTGATCATGTGATCTTTTTACTTGTGGAATCTGTTAGCACTGAAGATGCAGGAGCTACTACCCATTATAGCACTATCATTTTTACAGTTTACCATACAAGCATCACTTCTCTTCAGGCACCCATGATTTATGGAGTAGAAACAAAGAGGATTGGAATGCCCATCTTCTGAGTGCAGATTAACTTCTAATTTTGTAGTAGCCCAGCTGTTAAGGTACTGGACTATGGACCAGAAGGTCTAGGGTTCAAATCCCACATCTGCCACTATTGGGTCATTGAGCAAGACCATTAACCCACAATTCCTTATCTTGTATGATAGCTGTAAGTCACTCTGGATAAGGGTGTTTGCTAAATGCTGTAATTTAAATTCCATCCAGTAATTTCACACAAGTTTGTGTGTCTATGTACTTTGGCAGCTCTAAACCTACTTGGCTGTATTACTGTATAATCATGGCAAAGCTCTAACATCCATAGCCCATTGTTCCAGCTTACAGCGGAGCAGAGAAACAATGGCCATGGCTCTTGGGACCAGGCGATGGAGTCGTTTATTAGGGGGTGTGTGGGATAAGGTCATGACACTGGTGACAGCAGTTGCGCTGCAGGTACTGTGCCTTCTTTTCCCAGAAGCCTTTTTTGAAACTTATCCACATAGCAAGGTCATCAAGAGCTCCGAAAGTTGCAGAGATGGTAGTAAAAAGATTGAGGAAGGAAGGGAGGAGATGGAGACAACAGAAGGAGTTGCTATCTTCAACAGGCTCAGTATGCAGCAGTAATGGTAGAGTCAGTGAAGCCGCTAAAGAGCAAAAACGTGAAAGAACAGCAGCAGTCAGATTGATGGCTGGATGGACGGGTGGCAAGAGGGATGGAGGGAGCGTGACTTGCTTCTAGGCCTGTCTTGTGAAGACCACATGGTGCTACAGATCGGAACGCATGCAGCAAGCATCCCATCATCACTGTCTGACCATGGCATGTTTTATGCATATTGTTATCTTGATAGCAGGGTTCCTCCATTCTGTTAAAGACATCTCACTGGGCTACACCTTTAAGTTTGACCCCTGAAGTGAGCAGAACACACCGTTTTCTCATCTGAGGACTGGATGACAATGTCTTTGATGGTTCATTTGTATTCAGAGCTCACAGAGAAACTATTCAAAGGACAGAACATTCCAGTGAGGTAATAGACCTGTGTACAGCTCCTTTGCATTCAAAAGCATCTGGCTAGCAAAATCAGTAATCCCTTAAGAACTTGGTTGACGCTTATAAATGCTCTCAGAATGGCAGGACTGATGGGTGTTCCTTTGAACTCCCAGATTGTCAAACATTACCTGCTAAGACTAACATATCTTCTCCCAACTAATTAGTGATAGCTGTTATTTTAGTCACAACACTCGACACACATAACATGAACCATACACGGATGGAAACTCATTCCATTCCATCACGTTAACAGAATTAAGCAAGACATCCTTATTTAGAGCAATTTATAAATGGTACAGTCTTACAATCCAAGCAAATGTAGGTTAAGGGCCTTGTCCAGTGGCCTGACAGTGACAGTATAGCAAAAAAAGACATTTGAACCATGGACCTTTCTGTCCAGAATCCAGTACTTTAACCACCATAATGTCACTTAGACAAACTTAGACAATTTCCACAGACAAACAGTAGAAGGAAATTGGGTACCAAGCACATCAGCAACTCTTGATACCCTCATTGTTTCCAGCTCTTATAAGACAATTTATCAGCTTTCTGTCCTCCCCTTATAAAAGTGGTCTGTGAAGGGGCAGCGCTAAAGGTTATGGATTATGGACAAGAAGGTCCAGGGTTCTGGATCTACCATTGTCAAGCTACCACTGTTGGGCCTTTGAGCAAAGTCCTTAACAGTGAACATAAGACAAGGCAAATAAGAATAGCAAGTGAAAGTACTAAGAAACATTTTACTGCTACTGTTTTTCATGGTTTACACAGCAGATGTGCCACCTTCCCTACTAGGTTCCATCAGTATAAAATCTTGTTCTATAAACATTCCATGTCAGGATCTTAAAGATCTTTCTGCCCAATATCCAGGGAATTAGTTAAATGTATGGAAAGTTAGAGGTCATTTCTAAGGGAATCCTGGTCACTCCTAGAGCCTCAAGTATTGCTGATGTGCTTTATAGGGGGGTTAAAGTGTAACAGACCCAATGGCAGAGGTGAGAGCATTAATATTCATGCATGTGATACACGACCCCGATCAGTGGGTCCTCATAGGACCCTGTCTTTCTGATGTGCCTGTGGCTGGGTTAATTGGTGGACCTGAAAGTTCCTCATCTTGGCCTGTGCCTCGGTCAGCAGCTGTTAAAGTATTAATAATGAAAAATGATGGGAGACAGTTTCCTTGCACAGGTAGAAAATGAGCCGGTGTTAATTAGACCCCTGAGCGCCGTGGTGTCTGTAATGAGCTTTCGGCTTGTGCGGTCACACAGCCAAAACTCTTTCTGGTCACTGATGGACTTCCAGGCATTCAAAGAGGATGAAAGTAAGCTTCAAAGACATTTCAGCAAAACATTACTGTTTTGAAGTATATCCAACTGAATTCTTAAAGCTAAAGCATTAAACAAATATACTTATAATAATGTTGTTTGTGGTCTTTTCTGTTTAAATGCTTCAAATCTGTAAACATTTAGTCTCTGTAATTTAACAAGAAATTTCCATTAAAGAAAATGAAAGTTTCTGTTCTGACGTCACTTGTCCTGGTCATGGTCACTGGGTCTTAGGGTTGTTGCTGACTGGCTAGTGAGCACGATCCAAAGCCTATCCAGCACTATTCAGCACTGTTTATTACCGAGTCACAGGAGTAGCAATGTACAATGTACTGTTGCATTATACAATTAAATAGGTGTAGTGCAGCTAGTGAAGCTTGCATAAGTATCCTTAAACTTTTTTTCACTTTTTGTATTGTCGCAATCCGTACTTGAAATGAGCATAATTAGAATGAATGTCAACAATCCACACAGAATAGTCAAAATATAGAAGTCTGAGGAAATTCAAAATACAACCCACAAAAGTTGTGATTGCATGAGTAAGCATATAGGTAAAAACAATACATATCAATCCGGTGTAACCAAATGACAGCAAAAGTTATCTCATTAACAGAATAAGATCCATTTCTGTCCAAGTGTCATACAATCTCAATATAAATACAATATAAATTAATTAACATAAACACCTTTTTTTTCTGGAAAGTATCAGAGTTTGAGAGTATAACTTCACAAATATCATTATGTCCAAGGAGCTATTGAAGCAAGTCCAAGAAAAAAAAAATAGAAACTATTGATAAGATTGGGGTTATAAATAGATGTCACACACTTTACACATTGCACAGAGCACCATTCAATGTATTATTGAGGAATGGAAATAATATGGCATGGCTGTGCCTCTGCTTAGACAAGGCCGTCCATCAAAAGTCAGTGGCCGATTAAGGACAGCAATAACCAGAAAAGCAACCAAGAGGTTGAAGGTTACCCTGAAGGAACTGGAGAGATCTGTAGCTGAGATGAGAAAAGCTGTGCAAAGGACAACTACTTCCGATACAGTCCACAAAGCTGGGCTTTATGGAAGAGTAGCAGGAAGAAAGAAATTACATTTAGAGTCCCAAAAGGCATGGTGGAGACTCAGCAAAATTCTAGGAAAAGATACTCTGGTCAGCTGAGACCAAAGTTGAACTTTTTAGCCTTCTTGCAAAGTGCTATATATGGGGTAAAACAAAAAACTGCGGATCACAGTGTGGAGTTTTGTTTATTTATTGTCGCATCAGCATCAATTGCTATTCATGACAGGAGCGAGGTTACATTGATACTTGTCAAATACACTCCAAACTGATGAATTTAGAGCAACCTGTTAAACTAATGCATGTCCTTGACCAAGGACCCAACAGTGTCAGCCTCACAGAGGTGGGGGTTGAACCCTGGGCCTGCTTGTCTATAGTCCAGTACCTTAATTGCTAGGCTAAGACAGTCCAGAACACCAAAGTAAACCCACACAAGCAGAGTCTGGATCAACCGGGATCTCTGATGACCACGTGCACCACCGAGCCACCCATCATCACCTTGAGAACTATGACGATGGTGTTCTCAAGGTGATGACCGGTGGCACGGTGGTGCAAGTGGTCATCAGGGTTGCCTCACTGCACCAGAGATCCAGACTCTGCTTGTGTGGAGTTTGCATGCCTTCTTTGTGTGAGAGGCTGTGGTGGCCAATCAGTTAAGGTACTGTACTATAGACCAGAAGACCCAGGGTTCAAACTCCACCTCTGCAAGCCTGACACTGTTGGGTCCTTGATCAAGGACATGCATTAGGTTAACAGGTTAAAGCATGGTAGTGGGGGACAATGGTAGCCTAGCAGTTAAGGCACTGGTCTATGGACCAGAAGGCACAGTGTTCAAATCCAGCCCCTGCCAAACCAGTACACATGGGTCCTTAAGCAAGATCCCTAAACCAGAGCGGCTTGGGCTGTAAAATTGTAGAAGTTGTAAGTCACTGTGGATAATGACATTTGCTAAATGCTATGAATGTACGAATAGTGGCAACATCATGTACATTCAAGACGGATGGAGCCAAATACAAGTCCATCCTTGAGAAAACATGTTTTGCAAGAATTTCAAACAGGAAAGCAATCTTAAGTATTCTGACAAAAGCTACCCAGGAATGGCTAAAATCCAAGAGCATCAATTTATTGGTATGATCAAGTCAAAGCCCGACGCTCAGTCTGAATTAGAAGCCGTGGCATAATTTTAAAACTGCTGTTTGGCTGGCCTAGTCTCCAGCCAAAATGACATCGCTTGAATACATTTGCTCAAAATATGAAGTATAGGCAAAGATTTCAGAATACAGATGTGCAAAGCTGATCAAAAATGTTTGGATGTTGGATGGACGTTGGATGATGGATGTTTAACAGTGCATAGCTATTGCTATACATACATATCTTATCAATAGTATTTAATCCAGCCCTACCCCCACTTCCATAACAGAAGTTTTGAAGCTTATCCAAAGCGTGCCTTAAATAGAGTAACTTGAGTTGAAATTTATTTTGACTGTCACCATCGTATTTGTGTTTAATCCAGTTGTAAGGAACATGGCTTCATGCTATGCTGCAAGCCATTTGGAATATAAGAAATGACACTCTCGAGGCGACACGTACAGGCATCTGAGACCAGGGGGCAAGTGTTTGAAAGGTGTCCCATTTTCTACTGCATGCATTTATGTATGAATGCCCCGTAAAGCACAAATCATAAACTGCTCCACGGATGCAGTGACACAGAAGGGCAAGCGTATAATGATGCATCTTACTGAGACAGTAACCTCAAACCAGGACAGAAAGTATTACACCCGCACGAGAGTGGTGTAATCCTTTTTGAAGTAATGGGTATAGGGTCATTTTCAGTTCTACAACCTGTATCTACCCCTCCACTCCTCCGTTTGATTTCAATTTTTCAAGTGCAACAACACATTTATGGACTATATTTCAAATTACAACATAATCTGAATGGCATCTAAAACTTTTTTCATTCATGTACTTACTGTAGTGTGTACTTACAGTCTCTTTTAATGGGAGACTGGTTAACATAGGTTAACTAGGTTAGTTCTGGGTGAATGCTACTTTTAGAACAAATACAAAGTGGATTTCTTGGTTTACTAGTTCTGTACTTTGTAGGCTTAAGCTCAATTAAGATGTATAACGTAATATGACCTTAATACATTTACAGCATTAAGCAGAAGCCTTCAGCCAGAGCGATCTGAGAGCTGAGCAGTTAGGGCTTAATGGCATTGCTCAGGAGCTAAATAGTGGCAGCTTCAGGATTTGAACTAACACCTGTCGAATTAGTAGTCCAGAACCATAACCACTGAGCCACCCCCATTCAATAAATTAATCGATGGTCAGACGTCATTGTCAGATACCTTGGTATGTATGAAGTTTGCACATCCTCCTCGTGTCCATATGGAGCTCAGGTTTCCTTCGTATTCCAAAAACATGCATTAGTTTAAATGGTTGCTCCATATTGCCCCAGCGAAATTGTGTCAATATAGTATCAATATAACCATACTCCTGTTTTGAATACCCATTGAGGCCTATGAGAGAGTAGAGTGAAAGAGTAAGTATAACAAAGAAGAAAGAAAGACCTTAAACATGGTAAAAGACAGCATGTACTGGATTATAGAGTAAAAATGATAAAAGACTTGTTTAGAGTCAGTGGCTTTGAAATGAGTTTCTCTCTTGCTTGGCATTGAGCTCAAGGATATCATTACAAGTTTTGTGAATATGATATTCCCAACTCTCAATTCAATGCCGTTAAAAAAAACTCATACACAAAATCCATTAACCAGACATCTCAGATAATGGGATTATCGCCTGCCCTGTCGTTCCTAAAGCCCTATCCTAGAGAGTGGCCATAATTGACTAATAATCATGCTCATCATTATCTTGCCCTGTGCGAAATCTATTGTTGCCAGTCTTGTGATCCTCTGGCAGAAGACAACCGCTGGTGTTCCCATAGCCTTTGCTGCCAGGGCAGGTAACATTGGGTCACCAGGTGGAAATGATGAGGGAGCGAAGGCATCACAAGGCAAGTGGCAGTGCTCGACATGTGTTAGCAGCTGGCAGGCCGGTGGGAAGGTAGGGTGGGCGAGAGCAAAGGTGAAGAAGAGAGCTGAGAGGTTCTCCAGTGGTGCGTACAGAGCTAAATGGTGTAGTGATGTATGGGAAAGGACAGCCAGGAGCCTGTCACACTCTCTTTGTGTCATGAAGAAAGAGAGAGAGAGGGACGGAGCAAACGTTTAGGAGGGTCAGAGGCTGCCAGATCGCTGACTAGCAGCTGGCAGAATGGACGGTGAAGATACAGGGTGCACGAGGACGCTATAGTTTGGAAAGAGTAAGAGTGTGTGCTCCGACCTGTGCTTTATAGCCAAACATAGTTAGTGTTATTGACAGCAGGTGAAAGCAGATTGTTCTGCTTACTTGTGTGTGACTATGGAACAGGATTACAGGAACTACTTAAGATACAGTGAATCTGTAAAAATGCATTATTTAAAGATCTTGGTTAAGTTCTCTGCTTCATCTGAAGCCATCTGTTCTATGAAATGCACTGTAATATATTGTGCTGATATACAGGCACTGCCCCTTTTTTACAATTTCCTGATATTATTTCAACTTTAAAATGGGAATTCAATAGTATATACGAATCATGGTTAATGATCAATTCAGCTTACGATGGATTTGTTACAATGTATTCCCATGGTAAATACAGCACTATCTCTACTGTGGTGAAAAATGAAAAATTCTGTTTGCCCATCTCTTGTATAGATTTTTTTCTCATATGACTGGTTTGACACTCTGGTGGCTCAGAGGGCTAATACACTAGTCCATCACCACAGAGTCCTGGTGGTGTCCTTTGGCTGGGTCAGCTACAAGCAGAATGTGACTCTATTCTTACTCCCACAGGTAGGGGGTAGAGGGATCATTGTGGGGCTGCTGTTCCCTCCCCTCAGTTAGACTTATATCTAGCTGAAATTAGACAGCATTCACATGGAAAATTCATTTGAATAATCAAATATATATTAGTTGTGTGTGTGTGTGTGTGTGTGTGTGTGTGTGTGTGTGTGTGTGATTGTGTGGCAGAAAAAGTGAGTAGGGTGGCATATGGTGGAGCAGCATTCAGAGATTGCTAGTCAGCATGGTTTCATTAGCTTTGACTGTAATAGGCTCTATCTGGTGGAATTACAATGCATTATGCATCACGAAGCCCTGCAACTGGAATTAGTTCAGTGGAATCACACCTTCACCCCTCACTCTCCTGCTCGCTTTCTCGCTACTCTCGCTCCATTTCTTCTCCCTTCTCTTTTGTTTCTCTATCTGCAGGATCCAGCTGCCAGCTGCACAGTGGCATGGTGGTTAAGCAGCTGGTCCACTTGAGAGCGCTCCTTTAGACCGTTTTGAAGGCCACAGTTTTACACGTACAGAACGTCACCAAAATTAATAATCAGTCCAAAGTTTGAATGAAATCTCAAGATTCGATGTGTCACATTGCCAGAACCAGTCACACAGTCATGGCTTATCATGTCAGTTAAGCTTTAAAATAAACAATTCTTTATTGTAAACAGATTGCAGGAATGCAATGTTGGGGGTGCTACTTATTTTAAACTACTCTACAAAAAAGGAAATGACCCAACACATAACTGCTACTCAATTAAATTCATAATACAATCAAAATGCACAATACTGTTCAAAATACCTTTATCAAATATAATTTTTACAGAGCAAATATTGCGCTGATTATTTCTGTTGTTAAAGGAATTGTTATATTAATCAATTTAAAAAAAAATTCTAAAAGTGATACTTAAATGAGGTAGATAAATGGAACAGTAAGATTAAAAGAATAAACAAAAATAAAAGTAAAAGTTTTTATTATAAAAGTGAACATGTAATAAGGGATACACAATTCATAATAGTGAAAAACAGGCAGTATTATTGTTATTATACTGAAAATGTATTGGATCTTCATAATATTGAAAAAGGGTAAGGGCATTACTTTATATAGTGAAACATTTATAGAATATTTACAATGTTGAAAATGCATAGTGACCTTATAATAGTGAAAAGACATCAAGTCCTCATGAAAAATTCTCATGAAAGTGAGAGAACATTCCTAACTGAAATATTTGTGTATTCTTTATATGTGGATTTTCTTTAAATAGTGAAAATGCAGTAGGATGTTTTAATTGTAAAATAAAGCAACAGGATCTTGATAATAGTCCTAGTACTAGCAGGGTCCTAGTATTACAATGTATGCTAAGTCTTAGTTTAGCTTTACAAATACAAACATTTATTTTAGTAAAGACGTATTACAGTGATTGTGAATATGTTGTTAAAGAATGTAAATTTAAGTGTTATACTACCAATGATGCAAAAATGTAAAACATGATTCAGAGTAAAGATAAAAGAAAAAGGGCCATTCTAAGAGTTGCAGTGTTATATTAAAAATATTATTACAATATTGAAAATCAAGTTGAAAATAGCATTTAAAACACTGAAACACTGAATATTGATGATATGTTTATATATATATATATGATATATGTTTATACATTATAAAAATGTTGCTGAGATCTTAATAATAGTGCAAATGACTACAATGTTTATTTTAGTATATACTATATATTAGTGTATTAGTAGTTATATTATATAAGTAGTAGGACTTTTTGAAACAACAATAAACCAAGTTGTAAGAACTTTGTAATAGTGAAATTGGAGTAGATTCCATAGGTTATTGATCCTTTTTTCGGGTGTTCCTGTAAGGGCATACCACAGTGAATAATCCTGATCCACATATTAGATTTTGCGCGACTTTTATTCTGAATGCCATTTCTGATGCACCTCCATTTATCCTGCAGTGCAAGCACACTGTACAGCCCCAATTCCACCACCTGACCTTAAATAAGTGATAGTCTTTTAAATAAATGTGATTCAAATAAATATATAAAATCCCTATACTATTGAAAAAGTAATTTGGTCTTTATAACAGTCATTAAAAGTTGTAAAATGTAAAAAATGTAGGGTTACATTCCGGGCTACTTTATAGTAGTAAAGAGTTGTATGATCTTTGGATCTGTAATGTGTCATTATGTGTCAATGTGTATGATAGTGAAAGCAATGTAAACTTTTAAGCACGCTTAAAAATAAAAACAAATACAGTAAACTACATACGGGCAAAATCATTACCACGCAAAATCGTAAACTGGGGAGTACCTGTAAAACGTTTGTAGAATCGTTATATTAATGAAAGAGGGGCACTTAAATTAAAGGTTTAAAAAAAATACTATAGTAAATAGTTTACATCTTCATCCCTTATAGCAGGAAAATCAGCCTTAAAGTTTACGCAGTTAGTGTTAAAAACTGCTGCACGAAACCAAGCACTAATTGTTTTACCCAGTAATGTCAACTATATCTGAAGCGTATCTCTTTTGAGCTTTGCGACTATTTGTGATAGTAAATAGCATCATTTCTGAGAGGAATTTAATAAGTTAGAATTGCCATTTGAGGCAAATAGTAAGTTCAGATGACAAACAAGTAAGGTCAAATCTAGATCTTTTCATGTAGCCACTCTCTCCTTTTCTTGTTCTGTTATAGTTATATCTGTTAGTCTGTTATATTATAGTTAGTCTGTTATATAGGGGTTACTTTCTGACTTAAGAGTATGTGTGTAGCAAAATAGAAATAAATCAAGCAGTGTTCTGTGTATCATCAAATAATTGCTGCATGTTGTAATGAACAGAATAATACAGGCTTGTTTTAATTTTATAGCTGCTGCAGCAGATCTTAGACAGAGGGAGTCTGGGTTTCCAGTTTCACTGCAGCAAGTTGTCCACGTGAAGCAGGGCAGTGAATCAAATCTTACATCCACATATGTGAGACTGACGTCAGTGTACTAAGTGCTCTAAACACATGTTCAGCACACTTGATTCATAGGTTTCTTCTGAATCATCTGGTACCCTTAACACTAGGTTGTCTGTCCTAGGCGTACGTTTGCAGCAGTCGGTGTACTCTGCTGTGTTTCTTTAATTATTTCCTGGGGCAGATCAGTGGCAGATGCTGCCTTTGGCAAGTGGGCCGAGCGAGAGAGAAAGTGAGAGAGCCAAAGCGGGAGAAGGTGCCAAACAGCGGAGTTATGTGGATGAGTTGGATCAGCGACTGTTTGTCTCTCCCTCTCTCTCTTCGTTGAGAAGCTTACCCCACCTTCTCACTCGGCCCTCTCACTTCATCTATAAATGGCGCTCGACTGTAAGTCAGGCACATGACAGCAGCCTGTCAGAAACCCCTACCACATCTAATCCCTCACGCGCATTCCAATAACCGACTGCGCAGCAGCTTCCTGGAAGAGTGCGGCCCAAGTTGATGTGACACTAACGCGTTTATGTTGGAGTAATAATCACATTATGTTCCTCCTGTCTGCCCCCTAAGGCAGACATGGCCAGACATCCTCTGTAATGAGTTAACAACAGCGTCTCGGAGACACACTGAGAGGTGTAATGCACTGACCTTCAGAGCAAGACGAGTCCGCAGACGATACCTGTGCAGTTTATTACACTTTCTCTTTGTTAGTGTAAACAAGAATAGCCAATATTGATGCTTTCAAGGTTGCTGGGTGTGAGGAGGAACTCTTCCTTGCGTCTCAGATCATGTTTGTTGCCTAAACACCTGACAAGCGAAGGCGTTATAAATTCTATATTGACGTCTAGATGTCTGCATGCAGCTGCACTGTGGATTAATTTAAGTAAGTAATACTGTCATACCAGTTATATACTCCTAAACAGTGATGCAGTGTGTTCCGTCAGGACTACGGTGCAAAATACAAACAAGCATACAGTACAATATGCAGCATAGACACCGCCAATTATAATTGTATTAATTGTATTACATTATGTTACAACTACACCATTACAGAGGTAAACCCTTTACTTCTAGAATACTACTAGAATAATTTTCTAAATTTCTGTTTATACCGTATATGACCTTCATCAGATCAGCATATATGAGACATCATTAGATTTCCACACAAGTCCTAAAAGCAGATAAAGAAAAAGTAATTGGGGTGTGTCAGCATGTCCTCCCATGTCCATGTGGGTTTGCTCCAAGTGCTCGAGTTTTCTCCCACAGTCCAAAGTCATGCTTTAGGTTGACTACTTATGCTAATGTGACCCTAGTTTGTGTGTGTGTGTGTATGTGCTTTATGATAAAAATGGCGTGTGAGTTTATGTCCCCTACAAAGGATCGGTGCCCTGTCTAGGGTTATTCCTGCTTTGTGCCAGGCTAGGCACCAGCTTTCCTGCAGCCCTGTCAAGGATGATGAGAAAGTGAGAACTCAGTTAAGTATTAATCTCCTATCTAACGTCCTATTTTTCACCTCCTACTTATACTTCACTGAAATCATGACTGACTGCTTAGACATTCCTAAATACTCAGGCACACTTAAAAGAAGTAAAATAGCCAAAGCTACACTCTTCAGTTCCATTACCTTAATAACAATTTTACAGGGGGGCCAATAATTGTTGCACGTGATTTTGTTAAAATGGCTCTTTTTCTAATAATTGTCCACACATTGTCCATTTATTCATACTTTCATTGAAATGTACAGTACTGTGCAAAAGCCACCATTAGACTTATTGTTTTGGCAAGTGTATAATGATCATATATAACATATGGGTAACGATTGTCCACAAATATTTCAAACTTGGATTTGTCACTCCATAATACTCAATTCAATTCAAATCTTCATTCCAGTCTGTGTGAGCTTTTCACCCTGTTCCCTTGTGCCCACTGCACCCAGTGGTTTCCTGGCTGCTACCTTTTCAAATAGACAGTACTTGATCAAGCTTCTTCAGATTTTAATGTAAGGGGAGGTCACACTAAATGTTATAGCCTAAAGAAACTGTTTATTCTGATTTTGTTTTTCAGTTTTTAATATTGTATACAAATACTGCAAAAAATAATACATCTTTTATATAAATACAACCTTTTTATTTTCTGGCTGTATATAAGGTCAATATACCATAACAGTAATATATTAAAATGTAATGGTGGCCTAAGACTTTTGCACAGTACTGTACTACAATTAAACAATGCATATGGTAGCTGCTTTTATCCAAATGAAGTTACAATAGAGCTTGGCAGTTGTGGGCTGAAAGCCCAACCATGTATATTTGGTGTGAAATCTGAATTCATAATATTCTGATGAACGATCCAGAGCCTCGACCACTGAGCCACCAGTAGTTATAGTCAGTGTTAGCTATAGCTAATTAACCACAAATGCATTTTTATCAGCCATCTTATCAGTCTTTACTGAACATATTAATAATTCCTTTAGCTTTATATGTTTATAAAGAGGACTTGACAAAGGGTTCTTGATAGGCATCTGGCAAGTTCACAAGTATTGTGGATTCTAGTGTATTATAATAAAAGTAGCTAATAAAAGTACAAGGTATTAGCTTTGGTATAATGGATTTTGGTGTAGTGTTAGTCTGAGACTCCAGTAGAAAAGAACACCCCTGGAGGTACGGCGCATTAGGAAGAAGAATTGCTGGAGTATTCTTTTAACTCTATATTTAACTGCTATATTTACTCAGTTTCTCTTTATGCAGCACCTCATGCCTTAATGAGTGAGCACAATTTTATCAAATCGTGATTCCCACCCCTATTATCCTCATGACCGAGGGAGAAGACCTCAATTACATGCGTGATTGACATGCTCTAGCTTTCCAACCAAACATAAGTGCAGAGTAATAATAAATACACCTGCTGGATCGCTTTGCCTTATATAAACCTGCATATATGGACGGCAGTTAGCAAAGGGAATTCGTGAGATGCATTTAGCCTCAATGTAGGGCATAATGACTGAATGGTAGTTTGGCTGGTCAGGAAGCAAACACGGGTAATTTTGGCAGTCACTGAGTTTGTGTCCTGTTTGTTTGTACTGAGCATCAGGGTTTCCAGCGTGTGAGAGTTCTGCTTACTGGGGCTGCTTCTACCTGGAGGATGCCATCATTACAGATGCTTTTAAAAGAGTCATATTTATCACAGACTCTCCCCATGAAGCACCTTTAGGTCTCTCCGTGTGCCCGTTCTGGAAAGTGCAGAGAAATCAGTGCAGTGCACCTGTTTTCAGTGGACAGGATGTTCTAGAGAGACTTACATAACATTTTGTACCGCATTTATTTTTATCTTTCCCTGACATATGGAGAATATTCGAGGCCGGGTTTATGGACTACCTTGAACTAAATTACACTGTGACTGATGACCCCTCCCCTCTCATTTAAAATCTCTTACAGTCCAGGTCTGTGTTCAATGTTTCTTTAAGGAAACAGCTTGGTGGGGTTTGTAGACCTCTGCGTATTCCTCTCTCCCCTGCTGAGCCGCTAGGAGAGTTCCTTTCACAAAATGTTGATGTTGTTTTCAGCCTAAGAGGCCTGTGTCGGCATAAACACCTTAATTGCGAGGATTACGTGAGATTTCGAAGCTTTAAACTGCCTGTCTCAGCAGAGTTTCTGCCATCGTAATGACCAAAGCTTACTAGCCTTGTCACATTATGGCAAGTGAGGGTAGTAATCGATGCGAGGTATCTGTAACAACGGAAGGACAGAGCAGGTCTTAATCTACAGCTATGTACACAGATTTAAGAGGACCTGCTAAAAAATAAGAACATTAAAATGGGGGAGCTCATATCGTTGCTGGTAGCACCCTGATATTAGAATTCCTTTTCAACATGGGTCAAGTTCAAAGTCTACTGAAACATTATTTCTTGAAGCAAGAAAAGCACCCAATTTTCCACTTATAGCAAATGTCATTAATCAGCACGTTTGCTGCCTGAATATTTCCAGTAATGATTCTGGAGTAGACAGGCTTTCACATGCCTCATGGAGCAAATGTGGACATCAAACTTTGGCTGACTGACTACATTTCGAGTAAAATTGTGTAATAGATTTTTTTTCGCTGAATCATTTCCTTTACAAGAGCACATGGGTGTTGTGGCAGACATTGGTGCGAATACCAATGTGGTCCAGTGCAGGTACGATCGTCTGTGCTTGAGGGAGGGAAGACCAGATGAAGGGAACATCTCAAATAACGGAGTAGTAGAGTAATGTCTAGGACAAGATGATACTTAAGCCCTATAAAATAGAACTTACAGTGTCTGAAAAAGTAATTAATCAGCTTCACAAAGCTGAAGCTGATCTGCCCACCAGAGGGAAACAATGGGAAACAACCAGACTTGCAAAAAGCAAGTAAATTTCAAACCTCAATTAAGGCACTAAAGTCCAGAGTCCAGACCCAGAAATTAAGACAGACAAGTCCCAAGTTCTAAGCTTCAAGTTGTTGCAAGATGCCATTTTAATATTTAACACAAACAAAGAAGTTAATTATTAGTATATTCAACTGATATTAATTAAATATTTTAAAGTTTGGTTTGTTTTTATTAAAACAAGAAGAGTTAGTAGAAATATCAGTATGTTGGGAGAAAACTCCGTTCCATTTAGTGCATAAACTACAGAGATATGTGACAAACTTTTTTATGGTTGAAACAAAGCCATAGTGGATGAAAGATTTTGGCAGCATATTTCCAAAGCCACTCGAACACACTGGTGCCCTCCAAAGCTTCCTCTGACTTGCTGTAGAATTTCTCTTGTTGCCACAGTGATACAGCACCATGAAGGCAATACAAAACGCTCAGTTATGTGATTCAGTATTATTTTAATGCTTGAAAATAAATCGTCATGTTGCAGCATGGTTTTGTGGAGTCTCTGGAGTCCGATACCAAGACGCTAAAGTCAAAGTCGAGTTGCAATTTTTTTATTGAGTTTGTCTAATTGAGTATCAAGAAATCAAATTTGTTTCTCGAGTCGCACTCAATCCAAGTCATGTGATGCCAAGTCACGCAACAGTTTTAGTGTTTCCTGCATTTTAATTGAATAGCCATATGGTTCAGCATTGACAGTGTGGAGCTTTAGCTTTATTAAAATTGCTACAGTTCATAAGACTTTGCTTATATGAGTACAAATGATGAATTGATGAATGTCTGAGCACAACTACAGATGACTTTATTTATAAATATATGCCTTGTAGCATAAACGACAGTATGAAATGGCCTTGGGTTTGAAAAAAGGTTCAATATAAATGGACCGTATTATTACTGTTAACCCACTAGCTATATCCCAGCTGGATCAAAGCATTTCCAAGTGGATCTTGGATCACCTTTATAACTCTGTCTCACAGGTCAAAAGGGCACTTGTACAGTCTGAGGGCATATGGGAAGCCCCTTTGCACACCAAGAAGCACACACACACACACACACACACACATGCGTGTCTTAATCTAAAGCTGATCGTATGTTTGACCTTTTCTGACTGACTGTTTGACTTTCACCGATAGACTCCATCTCTCTTTCTTCCTGTCCTTAAGAGGCATGAGTTCAATGAGAGAAATAGCGTGTGCTGAAAAATGATTATCTAGCAGAGGCTGAATAATGGCTTTGTGAAAGAGAGCTGTAAGCCCCTGCAATGAAAGGAAAGGGGAGGAGAAATCAATGAGAAAGAGGGAAGGCTCTGTCATGTTAATTAGCCAATTCTCCAACACTCTCATAAAGCTGCCTAGGACCAGCAACGGCGGTGCAAAACTTTATTTCCTCTCACGCTGTACAGACAGCGTTTCTGATCTTGTTAGACCGCTATGCTTACTGTAGATGTAGCAAATGCCTTGTGCAATATGAGCTGTCTTGAGCCGGAAGGGTTCGGGGAAGCTGCATGGCAAACACTGGTTGGTTTGGGTTAGGAAACACGCCAACTTCCTCTGCTTCTCAGCACCGTAATTACTCATGCAGATTACATATTTATGCATGAATCCACTTGATGTGAAATGATAATATTGTGAATATGTATGATGAACATTGCCAAAAATGTAGGATGCAATGCCGCACTGGAGCCATTATGCCTGGCTGTTTGTCTGTGCGCGGAAAAAAAATACAAGTCTGCCCCTTTCATATGCAAATAGCTACTGTGCAATGTAGAAGCGAAGCCTCTTTAAGTAAACAGCCTGTAATATGGGGATCATCCAAACTAAAGAGACAATCTAAAGATCTAGGCTAGAGATGCTTGTGATTATTTTAGGATTTTTGTTTACAGAGTTTGAAGTACAACAGGTTTTGGACTGCAGTGTTCAGTAATTATTAATATTCAGTCGGTTACTGTAAGATGTGGTGCATTATGAGAGGTTGAGCAAACTTGAGACCGCAATCATTACTTATGAATATTTCTTAAGTGTACAAAATAGAAATGCATGCAGCCTTGGTGGCTCAGTGTGTAGAGCTAGCTGAAAATTCACAGGGCATGAGTTCAATCCCATATGGGGCTTGTAACATAAAGGCTGAGTGGTGTGCCTACAGAAAATGGATAATGGAAGTCTCATATCAGAAAGGGAATCTGGTATAAAACAGTATTAAAATGTAAAAACATGTTTGAAAAAACAGGTAAGCACCATTTAATGACCATCCAATCAAGGTCTGTTCATTTTATTGACTGAGGTCTTAACAATTATAACAAATAATTATAGGAAATAAAAATCCGCCTAATTCCTACACAATGTTGCATCCGCAATACACATGGTCAAAATAATATATAATATTTGCTAAACTGCCATAAATATTCTTTATGTTTTGTTTACATATTATTTAATTGAAATTATTTTCATAACTTTGATTTAAATAAGTAGGAACCACATTACAGTCTTTGTTGCACACAGACATATTTAGGCGTCGAGCCAGTTTTACCTACATGTGCCTAGAAGTTCTGAGCACCAGTCATTTGACTGCTGTGATATCCAGCTATTAGAGCTGGCCTGGATTTACCTGCTTAAAGGTTCAAAGCGTTTAAAAGATGATACTGCATTACCTGTTCTGGAACTTGGTGTCTCTATAAGTGGCCTCATTCCCTCTGTGTTTATGTGTTGCCAGCGAGGTATGTTTATTTAGCCTTATATTGCATTGTACGCATATATATTTTGTTTCTATATGATGCTGATTGTTAATGTATGCTTGTAACAGATGAACCCAGGTGTTTCCTGGAGGGTGTGATACCTATAACAGTTTAAGCTACGAATGCTTTGTGGATGTTACATTTCATTTCCAGCATGTTAGAGTTCCAGTTGAGTTTTAACACCATCTCTGATGCATTTACGTATCATCGACGCATTACGTAGCATAAAAAGACTGTTATTATGGTAATGTCCAGTCAATGACCATCATCGACCAGTTTCAGAGAATGAAATGCAATTGCTAAATCATGCATACCTGTAATAATAACATAAAACCGTTAAAATGGAAATATGGCTGGCAAGGTGCTGCAGCTGTTAGAGTCTGGGTTCAATTTACTGCCAGACACCATCTCTATGGATTTTGTATGTTCTCTCCATGTCTGCATTGGTTTCCTCCTTGTACTGAAGACTTGCTTTATTTTGTTTGATGACATAATGTGTCCCAGATTGAGTAAAAATAGAGATTCTCTGTGTACAACTTTGAACAAGGAATGAAGCTGATCTGAACTCAAGTTCTGTGTTAAAACTACAAACTTTGTTTGTAGATTAAGAGGAAAGAAAACAGTCTCAAACGACAAACGAGTTGTAACGTCACCAGCCTGTGATGAGAATTTCCAGCTCACTGATCGCTGACTGTCTGGCTAAATTGAGAGAGTACCCAACTCTAAGTGTTTCCAAAGCATTAGAAACCCTTATACAGACCAACCCATGATTGAAGTGAACGGTTGATAATTTAAGGTACCCTAGCTTGGTAGCTGCGGCATGAAGTAACAACCATCCAATTAGCAGTCCAGATCATTATCCATTGAGCCACAGCTAATTAGCATGCTGTAAAAGAAAACACTCCCTCTAACTCATGATGATTATACATATGTACATATACAGTGGTATAGTGTTTATCAAACACACTGGCACTCATCAAATGTTGACTAGAATAATTTGTCTCAGTTCTTGTCGTTTGCTGGGTACTCTATGCACTTGCTTAAACGAGTTGAGCCCTGTGACTCGTTCCAGCTGAAACTCGATTCATGGTTCACGATTCAGTATGCAGTATTTTCTTTATTTTCACATCCACTGTACAGTACTGTATTCATAGCGCAAATAGGTCCCCATGGGTCTGACCAAGATGACTATAGATTGCATTCAGGCTGAGCAGTTAGCATTTGCAGCTAGCACCATGCAGCTAGCACTCACATCTTGAGTAAGTCTTTTGCTTTTATTTTTCACCTTCAGTCCAGGTATTCACTAAATTACATGAGCTTTTTCAACACTTTGTTATAAGTAAGCTTAGTGTTTTTGATTTTGACCAACTCTAGTGTAATGGAACAATTAAATAATAAGGTCAGCTCGCGGTCATACAGTATATCCTATATTAAACTGCTCGGTTCTGGATACATTTAACTTATGATGAATTTATTGGAATTTATCCCCATTGTAAATCAGGGAGCTTCTTTACGATGCAAAGTTCATTGCTGCATATAATACCTTACGTTTAATACCTTAAGTTTATGGATCTGCAGTGGCACTATCGTTAAATCTGAGTGCCTTCAGATGAGAAATAAAAACAAAAACAACGTCTTCATTCAGATCTTTAGTTCATATATGCTTCTGATGTATAAAGTAAATGCGCTTAGGTAACAAAAACTTTTAAAGATTTAAAACAGGTGTGCTACTATAGCTTTTGAGAATCTATTTACACTGTTCAGAAAAATGATGGGCTGTTCCCTTAATTTTTGAGAGCAGTGTATTGTATCTGTTTATTTTTCCTATTTATTTAGGCAGTTCTAGTTAGTAAGCACCAATCAGAATCCTAGGTTTATAGTTGACACTATATAGTTGTATATAGTTGACCGGAGTGACGGCGGCAGTTATGCCTCTTTTTGTATGTGCTTACCACGTGCATTGTAATGTATGATTCTGAAGAGGTTCTTGGAGAGCAGGGTTGCCTTTGCAGTCATTTATATGATTCAGCAATGAGAGATACAGGCTTTAGGTACAGGTTTGTGTGCTATGTGCGAAGCTTTATGTGACGCAGTTCAGCATAATGCATTATACCCCCCAAAATAACTGTATGCAATTCAAGCTGTTTTTATTCATCAGACACTAGAGGTTTATCCATGTTCCTGAGACGTTTAATTCTATTTTTGTGATGAATATAATATAAACTACATATAATATAAACTACATAATATTTCTAAAGGTTTTACATAAGTATTTTTAAACTAGGTAGTGTAGAGGCGTGTTTAAAATAAGAACGCCCTAAAAAAGCTCTAGTTTGTTGAATAAAATGCAATGACAGTGCAGTGTGTATATATATATATATATATATGTGATTTTCATCGGAATGAAAGGTGCGTAATCAATAAAATGCATTATTATTATTATTATTATTATTATTTGTTTCTCATTTTAATATCGCTTTTCCTGGTGAAAGCCACAGGGTTTTGGAACTTATCCCAGGAGAACCACAGACATAAATGGCCAAAAGGCAACATTGACTGTTATATATACTGCTGAAAAAATAAGGGGAACACTTGGAGTTACATTGTGCTGTTTAAGTGTTCCTTTTATGTTTTTGAGCAGTTGTATTATGAATGCCTAAATTAAGAAACCTTGATTATTTGATGACACAATTTAATGTTCAGATCATGCTTGGACTGTAAGGAGTTAATCGCTAAGATGAGCTCGGACAGCTTCTCCTCTCTAAAGTGTGCAGAAGGGAAGGATAGAGACAGATGAACGCAGGTGAGAAATGTGGCGGCGGTACAGAGGCTAATTGCAAAGCCAAGCAATGTGCCGCTGTAGCTATAGCTCAGACCCTGAGGGACGAGAACATCGCTTGCGTATCTCATCTCCTCCCGCTCTCCTCTCTTTTTTTCCACTCGATCCTCTAGCAAGCGATGAATTGATGACGACCTCTTCTCCCGCTTTGCCGATCTGAGCCACGAGCTACACACAAATTGATAGATATGACTCAGTTTTTATGTCAACTTTTAAATGTAGCGCCCTGTTCTGACAGTCAGTCGATCGAAGAAGCAGCTGTTTGTGGAAACGTGTCAGTGCAAACCTGTACAAATATTTCCCAGCATGATCTCCGACTTGCTCAAACTTCTGCAGCACGTGCAGAGAAATAAGAGCAGGATGGAATGATTTAAGGCTGGAAGGCTGGAAACTGTCCCCTCGCTCTCATTTCAAAAGAGCATCCATAAATACAGTGCTTGTTGACTACTGACAAATGATGGAGCTTCAAAGCTGGCCTCCAGAGACATGGAGATTAGCTGGCATATTGATGACTGATGCCTTTAAAGTTTGTGTATATATATATATA
>JAUZST010031908.1:0-28975 GCA_034779995.1 Parotocinclus haroldoi | reverse complement strand
TATCGGGCATAAAAAAAGGTATTGCGCCAGTCTTAGGCTAATTGGTTAATTTATTGACTTATTTTATTAATTGTGTGTGTGTAACCAAGCGTATATATATATATATATATATATATATATATATACAGAAAGGACGTTTTTCTCAAACGCTCTCCTGGTCTCAGAGCTGCTGCTTTACATATTGAGTCAAACAATGCAAATGGATAATAGAGTTTTCCACTACTGAAGGTCATTTTGGTTTTTTTTCCCCACTTCATTCAAAAACAAACAAAACAGCAAATTCTTCTGTTTCACTTTTAGGGGCAGTCTGATCAGGACTTTCTTTAGCTCAAGGTTAGATGAAGCAGTATGCGGAATATCCTGTCTGGAGGTCAGATTCTGGTTAAAAGTTAATCTCCTTAATTAGTCTGCTTTCTTTGTTTGCATTGTGACGTGTGCATGAGCAAACCATAGAAAATGGACTTCCATTTGAAATCACCACTGTTACCTTGACCTTGAGCTGAAGTATTCAGTGACCTGAGTCTTTTGGCTTTCATTTAGAATTCTTCCTCTCCCAGTAACCTACAGACCCAAAGCAAGCATAGTAAAATGATTACAAGGCCTTTCTTTAGTGCAGATTCAACGAAGGCATTGGACTGTCTGAATTAGGATAAAATAAGCCCGGGCATGGCTGGTACAGTCAAGAGGGGCACACGGAGGTACAAACTGACTGGTGCATAATGTAATAGCTGTTATTCATTATAGAGATCATAAAGAGCAATTAGAACGCAGCAATGGCTCACCTTGTAAAATGATGATTATAGGATTCATAGAATGGATTTGGTCCTTATTTATATTCCAATGACTGTGGTGGTTTTATTTTTATCACTATTTTAATTTGCTGTATCTGTGATTTAAGCTTGTGACATTTTAGATGCTAGCCAGTACACGTGGCTGCCACGAGAGTATAATGCTACAAATTAGAGCTTCAGAGTGAAAACTCTAAAAAAATATATATATAAATCTAAATAATTTTTCTTTAACTATAGTGCCAAGTACATGTCCTTTATACAGAAAGCAATATCAGTAAGGTTTCACCTATTGCTTCAATATCGCAATGTTTTTTCATCTGATCATCTTTTAATTAATGAATGGTTAAAAAAATTACAACGATTTTGTATTGAGTATGAGATCCAATTGTTCATTATTCTTTAAATCTGGACTTGGAGAAAGTCAAAACGTGAATACACTTAACATGAGGTCTTTCCTAAAACAGACTTTAAATATTGAAAACAAGCATTTCTATAGCATTCTCCTGTAACCAAAACACGATTATTGATTATTTTAAACCAGCTTGTTCCACAAACAGCCATCTGTCATCGAGAAGCAGTATCGCATGAACCTGATGCTTTCTTTTAGCATTGCCAAACACCTTATATGGTCATTCACAAATCAACTTTCCATATTTTGCCAAAAAAAACTTTTTCACTCTTTCTTTGATGTATTTCTCACACCGTAACTACAGCAGTTTTTAACACATCATAAGACCTGCACGAGACAGCCTTTGGAAAAAATGTTTTTTCTTTCAAACTTATTTTTTTAAAGATCAGGAGTGCATATATTTAAACTCGTCTGCCACTTATTAAGGAACACCAGACCACAAGAAGGTTGTGAAACTTATGATTCGAGAACAACAGACCTGATACTATAGAAGGGTTCTTTTTAGTGAATTACACATATCAAATTGTTTGTGATGCTGAGGAACCAGGTATAGGAGAACAAAAATGCAAAAAGATGAGGGAAATGTCTTAAGAAGGAAATGAGGGGCACAGATGTAAAGTATGGATCAGTGCATAAGAAGTAACTGAATTAATCATGGGTCAATATAACACGGGTCATAACACTGCATAACACTGCTCATTCTGCCTCTGTTATCCCATTAAAATTCCACTAACCTGCAACCCAAGTGTTGGAAAGAAAGCTTTAAAGACTGTTGTGCCAACACCAAATCAGCATAGTTAAATAGTTTGTTGATTCATGTCTGACCCACTTTACAAAGGAATTGAGAGAGAGAGAGAGAGAGAGAGAGAGAGAGAGAGAGAGAGAGAGAGAGGGAACGCAAAGGAGAGAAATTGTCAGGACTCTGTTCCCTCACAGGTGAAGTGGTTGCTCATATAACCCTCAGTTCTTGCCAGACTAATGACTCAGTTATAAAGTGGTGATACATGCTTGTTTGTACTGTACATTGTATCTGTTTTGTTCTCTGCATTTTGTTTTATGATAAGGAGATACGCCGCATTATCTTGATAATGACTCTACTAGAGAACAGTCTCTGTTGAGAACATAACTGGTGGCTCCGTAAACTGTGACTTTGACAGGGACTGTGCCTTCTGTTCCAGTGAGAAACGCATACACCCACATAGAACTACGAAAAAAACAAAAAGACTTCACAGCTGTTTACTGTCAAAACAAAAAACTGTTTTTAAAAACCACTCAAGCACTCTGGGTTGACGTTTAGTCAGAGTCATGTGACTGTTTACCTGGTAGGCTTGTTATAATTTAATATGAATGTGCACGTCCGAACAAGGTTCGTTTTTTCAGGGTCAAGTGTTGTAGGATTGACTACTGTCTGCAAAACATAAACAAGATTAAGGTCACTCACATGCTGCAGGCCCAATTCTAATTTCTCCTCATATGTTATTCGGATCTGTTTCTTTCATGGCTGTGTGAATGACAAAAATCTACACTCAATCAGACTTTTTAGTGTCTTATCTTTCACAGGTGCCACCAAAATCGAACATGTATCTGATTTGATATAACCTCAAACTGAACAATCAGATCAGAATTCAGGCTTTGTAGGACATCCCAGCGCTCCTTGGCGCACCTCGAAATAGCCAGACATAAGAACATAACAAACGGCTTTGCAGAACTAACAAGGAAACAAACTGAGGACCTGGGGGGACCAAATAAGTTAGGTATCAGACAGTAACTCTGTCTCAATGCCAGCCAACAAGATCGAACCTCTACTCACTATTTAGTGGAATGTTCCACCTCAAATGAGTGTCCTGCTTCTTGAAAGTGCTTTGCATATATATTTAAGTGTTGCCATTGACTTTCTAAGCTTTGCATTGAATTCCATAACTGTTGTGTTATCCATAATGTGATCCCATCACACCTGGCACTGGTCTCGGATTCAGACAGTCACCTTCTCTGAACTACCCGCCTTTACCCCACTGAAAGCCATTCAATTATTGGCCCTCGTTTGCCCTCCTGTTCTCACTATTACACGGCTGCAATTTCAGAATTGTGATTTACTACATATTAATGTGAGAAAAAAACCAGGTTAGGAATAGTCTGGTTTATATATATCGGAAAGGGCTGGGTGTTGTGTTGGGTGACTTCTTGGGTGTTCTTCTGTGCATGTGGGTCCATTCCAAAGCATAACATGTCCACACTAGTGATGGATTCAAGCAACATTAGAAAGAAAGAACTATCTAGAAATGTAGGTTGCAGAAATGCAGTGACGACTTGGCTTTAAACACACACCCTCAGACACATACTGTAGTGATTGTGGCTATTTCTACTTAAAATTTTCAGTCATATCCAGAGTCTTACAGCTGGAATAGAGCATTTTACCTTAACTACAAATGCAACTAGGTTTCATCTGGTACTCCTGGAAACATGTTCTGTGCTCAGATCAATACCAATATGACCATTTGCCACCAAACCTTTAATTGGGTTCGTGTAAAAGATAAATGTTAATTCAGAAATGTATCTTACCCCAATGTAAAGTATTGTAATGCTGTGGGGCTGCTTTTACTCCACAGGTGCTGGATCCTTGAAGAAATGGAAGTACCAGATAATAGCTGTCAGTACCAATACACTTATACTGGCTTGTGGTTGGATGTATCCAGCATGAGAGTGGTGCAAAACTTACAGCCAAATGTCCATCCAAATCCACACATAAAAGGTTAAGTGACCACAGGGTCAATCTTTTGACACACCCAGCCAATACATCTGGCCATCCCATAGAAGCATTTTGGCTGAAATGGGGGGTCTCTTAGAAAGGAAGAGAGGCAAATTTACAGTAAAACACAGTACACAGTAAATATTTAAGATACATAATTCCATTATAATGGTGATTTGTCACTGTATTTTGTTGTGGTCAATAAGAACTAGCAGTACGAATTACAATTCTCAAACATATTCTTACAAATGGGGCGCTGCAGAAAAGGTTTGGGAGCCACTGCCATAGAGCTCCACTGAAAAATTGCATGGTGGGCTGAAAAGGAACTGAGGAGATCTTGAGGACCTTATGAGATTCAGTATTGAGCAAGAGCTTTTACTTAACTTCCTGCAATTAACAGTTAATACTGTGGATTCGTTTTAGATTTGCTCAGTTAAAACACTAATACTGCAATTTATCTTCATCATTATCATGAGTCCCTTTGCTTATACTGCTCTTACGCTTTACACGTTATGACCCAATAAATGAGCAATAAACCTCAAAAGCTCTGGAACAACACTTTTCCGCTGATGCAAACCAGCACCAACATTGTCACAGCCCTCTTCTCCATACAGAAAACAAATGGGTGACACGCGTTTTCATTTTTATTGCAACACGTATTAAACTGAGCATTAAAACTATATTTGCCAATATAATTGATCTTAAACGTTTAAACTTTTGAACGTTTCTGTCACCTTTATGTCATATGTGACATTAATGGCCACACCTCCATAACTAATTACACTGTAGCTTATATCACGAGTTATTATCGTCACATGCTCAGGGGATATTGTAAAAACATGTTATGTACGGACTTACATCCACTGGAGACTGAGCAAGCATGTACAGTTAATGAGAGACTTGTTGCTTAGCACAAGATGCTAGTGGTAATGAGAACATTCCATTTTTATACAATCTGAATACCTAGTGATTTATAAACAATAACGGCTAAGACGTGTTAATAAAGAGGGCTTTAAGAAATACATGTGATCCATATTGTCAGAATAATTCATACTAAATGCAATTTTCATAATAAGTTCATAGCTGAAGAAGAGGAAAATATGCTTCTGGCATCAGTCTGCTAGTCCACCACTGTGGTGACCCAGGTTCGAGTCCTGACCATGCCTTCTGCTTGACTGGCTATGTCTGATGCTCCCCTCAGTCATTCTGTCACATGGGTGATGGCTGTAGCATAATTGAATCATATGGCATCGTTTTCTTGCCTAACTATAAAATTTCAAGTCGAGGTTACCACAAACACATTAATAAATACAGGGCAAATTAATTAACAAAATTAATTGGTTATTTTGCTTAAACATGGATCACCCCATTGATGAGCTAGTATGTGGGACCAATGTGCAGCCTAAGCACAATGAAAAACATCTGTATAAAGAGTATATTTACATTTAGTCATAGGCAGACTGGTTTGCCTGTTTACTTGTAACTAATGCAATCTTATAGGGTTCAGTGCAAGAGCTTGTGGGTTAAAGACCTTGCTCAAAAAAAATGGCAGATCGACAGTGGTCCACTACCTTAGGCACTGCGGTATTACAGTTCTGTAGTAATGCTGCTTATTTTAAAGAAATGGCTTTGATGAAACATGCCTGTTGTCAACCAAAATAGATTATCGTTTGACCACCAAGACTAGAAGGTACATCTCACCATCCGGCCCTTGTATTGTGCTCTACAGTGACCAGTGTACATATGATCATGCAAGCACAAATACAGTCCGGCATCATAGCAAACCTAAAGCCTGAGGTTAGTGTGTTTTTAAAATCGTTTTCACAGATTAAAATGTCTCTCAGCAAGGAAGCATTATACTCAGATTGTACACCAGTAACACAGAGCTGTGTGAGGAGACCAGTTGCAAAGGTCAGGAAGGCAGGATCTATACGTGATAAAGTACTCAGGTGATCTTCATAGAAATACACTGATAATGACAATGCAAAAGCTACAGTTGTACCAGGGCATCACCATTAACTGTTACTGTCACTCAGTGTGTTTACTGACTGGGGAAAATGTCTGGATTGGTTTAATGACAATACATTTACATTTATGTCATTTAGCAGACGCCCTTATCCAGAGCGACTTACAATTCATACAGTCTTAAAATCCAAGCAATGGTGGGTTAAGGTACCTGCTCAATGACCCACCTGTGGTAGCTTGGCAGAGGTTGAATTTTAACCCTGGACCTTCTGGTCCATAGTCTAGTACCTTAACCATTTGATGGGCATATTTATTTCTGTATATAAAAGACTTTCGGAACTCTGGTGGCACGGTGAAAATAGGGATGACTCAGGTTCACGTCATGGAAAGGCCTTCTGCTCAAGAGTACCTTGCATTATACCCTGTAGTACACTTCAATACAGTTTGATTTTCACATACCGGTAAGTTTGCAGTGTTCATGGTGCATTTCTTACTGGGATAGGACGAGGACTTTCAGGACAAAACATTTCTTCCCTTCTAGGCTGAACATGGTCTCGAGCACTCGAGCAAGTGAGAATTATTTTAGAGCCACTCCATTTAGTGAGATTGTTTCTCTAGATTTACCTGACACAAAACAACATACACAGAAGTGCTGAAGAAGAGCTGGCACTAATTTCACGGCATTCATCCAACCTCATTTGGTTATCATTTGTAAATAATATAATAAATATGTGTGAGGTTCTAGCAGGGCAACTGGAGGTCATACCTAGATTATAAATAGTATTAAAGCCCCTTACAGTAGCATTATATATACAAAACGTCAAACCAAAATCAAGTCCAACGCAAACACAGTGCTGGCCTCTGTCCATGTTTTGGAGGGGAAAGTAGTAACGTTGCTTAGGAACAATACCTCTGAATGTAAACAGGTGTTAAAATTGTTTGTAATGTGCGGTTAATGTTGGCTCATTCCTGTATTACCAGTGTTTATTCAATATGTCAGTAAAAGATGTTTCCTAATTGCAGGGTCAAATTGACTCTCTAGACAGGAAGTAATATATAACGAAGGTTACGTAATCCAATGGAACACTGCACGAGATTGCTATCAAAGTGTAACCGAACTACATTGCGTAATGTTCTTGAAACAAACCCAAGAAGCAAAGAGCAAAAGAATAGGGCATAAGTCACTTACAAATAGTATTTTGCCAAGTACAATAGCCACGTGAACTCACCAGCGTAGCATCATTCGCTCTCAAGTAGAGATGGAATGTTCACATTGATGAACTTACTGAACTTATGAGCGGAGGTGAACTGACATTTTTTTTTCTAATGAAATATCTGCCTTTGTCTCTCCTTTTTTCCAGTCTAACATTAGCCTGCCATTTTGGAGCAAAATGTTAATGTTAGGCTGGGCATGTGAGCGAAAAATGAACACAGACAGCAAATAAACAGAGCTTAATCTTGGTGCACATTAATCTGAAAGCACATGGCTTTGGCCACTTCAAGCCAGGGGTTTAAATAATAGTGGGTTGTGACTAAGGAAACGCAGGACAGGTGAGATGAATCAATATCCACTCACCAGTGGAGCCAGGCTTGCAAAAGAATCTGTGACTGTGCTTACACTTATGAGTCAAATGCGTCTCTAGTCAAGCAGATTACTGTTTTCTGTGTAATAGTAAAATATGTAAATCAGCTCATGTACATCAAATAATCATCTAATAATTTCTAAAAACTGGTTTTATGTTTGTATATAAAATTTGTTTCAGTTAAATGCGATCGCATGCAGTGTATTGTTTGTTTGTCGGGTAACTGCCTATCTTCAAAACAGACACAATCTTCACTTTCATATTTCTAATACTAAATTCTAGAAATCCAAATCCCATCGTCCCATATTTTCAGTGATTGCATTACCCTAGTAGGTAAGTAACCGTAAACTTAAATGAGAATTATCACAAAATTGTACTCTTTCGCCTCAGTGTGTGTTTGTACCTCCCTATTAAGTAATAAGTAACTGCAGACTCGTATTATTATTCCGTTTCTTTGAAGTTGAACAATAGCCTGCATGAAATCCGCTCACCGAGCACACAGAGCGCTCACACCGCCACGTGAGGTCTCAAAACCGGTTCAATCCGCCGCCGGGCCCCGCCTCTTGCGGTCCGTATTTTTCCGCAGGCGGGACACGGCGTGATGTCACCCGTTAAAAGCCGCCTCCGCGTTCCCGGGACAGCTCGCGCATTCACACGGAGGATCGTAGTACCGCTCCAGACCCGCCAAGAATCGACCGTTCTGTTTCCATCCCTGTCAAACAGCTTCGACTTGAGCCTAAATATGTCTACCATCGTCTGCTCTCAAACAGATCAGGTAAGAGCCACCATCACGTGCATCCTGTTTGGCAATTCTTGCAGCTAAATAACGAGAGGGTTTTTTTTTAAATTGCTTGTTTCATTTTATCTTATTGTTGTTTAAATGGGTTGCAGCCTTGCCTTGTGTCTTCACGTTGTTGCCCCAAACCAAACGCGTTCCTTACGATGACGGGAGGATAAAGCGTGCTGGTTTGGCATACTCTACAGAATGTGATGGTTCGCCTTTGTGGTGCCTTTATGGTGCTGCTACAGCATTATTTTATACATACATACATTATTTTAGCTATTAAACTCTTCGTGTTGTCCTAAAAAAATTGTACCCACGTAAAGGGAGAACAAATAGGGTTATACGTACTGATTTGTGTTGTTGTATTCCCTCTGCCTTTACAGCGTTACGTGGAGTCCCGCTTGTGTAATTCTCACACAGACAGCCAGTGCTCGTCCAAATTCCCTCACGTCTGACCTTGATACAATTTAAGGGAATACGAAATACAATGTAACGTCCCTTATCAATGTTAGACCGCCACGTGAGCGTCTGAGCGCGCGCCTCGACGCGTACTGGCGACCATAGAAATAATGATGGCTTAATTCTAGGCCACAGACCGGTCTCAAATGTTCAAGGCTTTATTAAGGTGGGTTTCTATCGGCACTAAATCCTCAATACAGTAAAACCGGGCCCATTTTAAGGTCCAGCAGCGCTAGAAAGACACAGCTTATCACGGCTTAAGTCATATACTGTCATACTAAATAGCACGCATTTCATTTTTACCTTAAGACTCGGGCCGTGCGTTAAGCGTTACCGGAGCCTAGAGTGCTGGATTAACCGTTCTGTTCTGTTCGCATGGGTTCATTCATAGGTCCAGCTTTTTACAGCCCGTTATGGTAGTTTGGCGAATGAGCAAACACTGACCATATGTAGCGATGGAGCTATAGTTAAACCCAATAAAATGTCTAAAACGGTCCTCTGCTATATGGGGAGACGGGTACGGGTTTTTTGTACGGGCCCTTTTGATAAGGATTGGAAAGCGTGCGTGAAAAGATTGGCGCGCGTTCTGGTTGTCACGTGACCGTGTGCGTAAACGCATTTTTTTGCAATCGAAAATCGCGTTGAAGTAGGAAAGGTGTGAAATACAGAAAGCCGTCAAAAAGCGTCATATTCCTTTTTTTGTCAGGTATATATATATATATATATATATATCTGTGTGTGTATAGCAAGAGTTAAAAAATAAGTATAAGCAGTACTGTTGGTGTAACTAACTACATAATTGATTTAACCCGGAATTATTTTGTAGACTATAGCTCTTGACCAAGCCGAATTAATGTTAGGATTGTGAAGGATTGTTAGGATGTTACACAAGCTCATTCCGGGAACGAAATGTAATATCGTGTCTTCTATTGGAGTCAAAGGTGTAGTGAATAGTGAATGGTTAGCACGTAGGCACCTCAAAACATTCTATGGTCTGTGCACACACATTAATTTTATAATTGTTGCTTTCACGGTTTTTGAATGGCTAGACCTAAAGATGAAAGATTTAGACCTACTGACCTGCTTTCTGTTATTGGCACGGGATTGATCGTCTCAGTGTGTGACGCAGGATTCATTTACAGGGCAGCAGATGGGGAGGCTTCAGCGAAGATTCTAGTCATTTTTATATTAGTTTATGTCTTTAGCTGAGAAGAAGATAAAGACGCATGGTTTTAATTAACGCTACAGAAAATGAAATGCCAACTTAATTTAGTGCTGAAAGACAATCATGGCTTAAAATAATTTCCATGGGATACGGCTTTAACTAACCCTGCTAAGAAGCTTGGGTAACCTATATAAATATAAAAATGATTTGGTGTGGCCACCATGTATGTGGATTCTAGGGTAGCACTGGAGAAGGTGAGGATCTCCCGCTCATCAGCAGACCATGTGCAGTTTTCAGTAGACAAACAGACTGCGCACCGTTAACTGATAATGGATTGTGGCGCTTTGTTGGACAGAATGAAAAAAAATCCTAAGATGAGTCACCAAATGTACTTCGGAGGTCTCTGGGGAGCTTTGGGTAATTTTGTTGGCCTCACCCATTCCTAGAGGACAAGACTCCTACAAGACAGACTGAAATCACTTTTTTTGTATAACCTGCACTGCAGGGGTGTAGACTATTGTTCAAGATGCACCAATTCAGAACTGATCTTATTAAACCTTTTGGCTATTGGCCAATCATCCAAAATATGTACAATAACCATAGATACACCTTTTAACTTGTTAGTAGTTGATCATAGAGTAGGATGATTGGTTCATTTTTACACCCTGTTTAATAGTGTTGTCTCCATAAATGCCTTTTATACTGTGTTTGGCTTAGAAATGCACATTTCTAAGTGGGTTATACAATTTATGGAATGGCATGCTAAGTTGACGAGTGCATTGCTTATTTTAAAAAGCACTGATGTCGGATAGAAAACTGGGATTGCTGCATCTGTAGTAAGATTTACCCAAAGTCATTTAGGTAACAGCTGCCAATGTAATTTAATGTACTTTAATAATTCAGTAATGGACATCAATTATGGTCCCTTGCTGATCTACTCACTTCCTTTTATTGAATAAGCAGGCAGACAATCTTACCTGAGCCATCACTACCACTTCTATTGTTGTTAGGGCAGATCTGTTGTGGAATACTGAATGTTTTTTCAGGCTAATATCCAATGCTCATGAAATAAACGCGTGAACAAAGTCAAACTTGGTAGGACTGTATAAAAGATCCCGCAGCATTTTCCCATTCATTTGTGGCAGCACTCCATTATAGCACCACATATTTACATTGAAGGTATTTAGCAGACCCTGTTATACAGAGCTGATACAGCCTTACAGTTCAATTGTGGGTTAAGGGCCTTGCTTAAGGACCCACCTGTGGCAGCTTGGCAGAGGTTAAATTTAAACCTTGGACCATCAGGTCCAGAGTCCAGTACCTTAACCGCTAGGCTACCATCGCCCCAAAAACTTGGCTTGCTATAGCCTGTTAAAACCTGAGCTCTTTCACCCTACAGAGATGCTGTGACCACCACATATTGATTTTCATTTACAACATTTTAAGATGGGTAAAATGATTTTATTGTAGAGCAATAAAGTATTTGCAGTGGAGCACCTTATGTATTATTTTATGAAAGACGTGTCTCAGGATGTGCCAGGACATTGGTGTAGGGTAGGACATATGAAGATTGGTCACCGAGAAAGAAGCAAGGGGAATTTATAATGAGTGAGAGATCCAGTCCTATCCTTTTTTTTTTCAGAATGGGGAAAATTGCTTATAATGCCCCCTGTGCCAGACGTTAGCTGTTCAGACTGTTCTGTGATACAATACACTGCTCACAAAAAAATAGGAGATATAGCCCATAATGAAATATTTCCTCATTTTTGTGAGCAGTGCATAAAAAGATATCTTTAGACAGATCTGTTGTCTTTACCTTTAGTGTGTGTATGGAGGGTTGGTGGGGGGGTGGGGGGTGACTAACTATTGTAAACATGTAACGGGGTACACAGATGGGAACTAAGGCATGCTGAAATCAAATGTAAAAACTTAATTGATTGACTGTTACATTTTCTATTGACACTGAAGCACCCTGATATGCAGTCTAGCACATTCTGAATCTTTCCCTTTATAAATCAACACATTTTCTACATAGTTCCCTAGTCTGAACGTTCTCTGGTTATTCCCAAGCCAGTCGGTGCACCAGTCATACCCTAATTATAAGTTCGAAGAAAAGCAAGGGTAGGCATAGGTCAGATCGTTTTATAGGTCCATTCCAGACAAGAGAGACAGCCTGAAGAGCAACAGTGGATGGACTGGTTTAGTTCTTTGTGATATGGATGGCGTCAGTCACTGTAATATTTAACTGTCGTCATTAGCTTCAGGTGTGAACAGAACACACGAGATCAACCAAGAGAACACGAGTATTTCCAGATGTTATGTTGCCCTTAACGCCCAGTTCAAGATGTCTGCATTTAACGAGACTTGATTATTGTTAATTTTTGATCCAAAATGCGTCGTTTTTAGTCTTTTTGTCCATTTTCAAAAGCTTTTTCGTCTTTACCAATCACTCAAGAGAGAAAGAAAGGACACTACATGCACACCACGCACGTATGGCCTCATTCTTGAGCTGCGGCTGTATTTTCATTCTTGAAGGAAGTGATTCATTTGACCACTTCTGTTCTGCTTAACTCTGTACATTCTGTTGACTTTCATTACACTTTCAAGTGTTGCGTAAGCCTGGGATCTTGTTAAAAGCATGTGGTGCAAGCTTAGTAAATACAACTCTGAGACTCAACAAAGAAATGTCCGAGTTCTCGTTTAGTCTCTCCAGATCCACCTTTGAGATCTATGGAGTCTTTTCTTTGAACTCGCAAAGCTTTTGAATGCCTTGGGGTGAGGGCAACTGGGATATGAAGTCCATTGGCTTGGGAGGCTTGACTAATAATCTCTTTGTAAGTCAAGAGTCTCATGATAATAATTGTAGTCTCACACATGCTATAGGTTGCACACTTGGCTAACGGGCGATGGTTTGTTAGTGAAATGGTCATGTGATTAGAATACAGCATTCTTCCCCACAGTGATTGCGTTGACCTGCGTTGCGTGGCAGCAGAACAAATACTCTAGTGTTTTCTGCTTTCCGTTTTGTCACCGCTCCACACACACATTAAGATTATACAGATAATCCTTTATTTAATGCTACATCTTTCTAGAACTTTGTTGTCTTTATGCACCTCAGTCGCCAGCTTCCTACATCCAGCCAGCTTCACAAGTGAATGTTTTAAAGTTACAAAAAAACTCGACAACAATCTGGCTGTGATTTAGCGTAGGGCAAGTTAGCACACATCATCTTTAGATCATGAAACGTAAATACAGCGCCTACTCAAAATATTTTTTTTCCGATAATACATTGCAAACAAAACAGTGGGGCAAATACAGTGGTAGATATGTGCTGTATCTCCCGAAGGTATCTGGGACGAAACGTCACGCAGTGGAAATGTGTATTGTGGTCAGACAGATCAGTATTCCAGATTTTACTTTGGAAAAAATTTACGGTTCGTGATCCGGACCAAAGGGGGGGGGGGGGAGAGAGACGAAAAGGATAATCTAGACTGTTAATCAGCAACAAGTCCAAAAGCAAGGGTATGTCATGTGATTGGGGTTGCCCTTGGAAAAGCTATTTTCTAATTCCAGCATTAATGCAGAAAAGTACATTGAGATTTCAAAGGAACAAGCTCCTTTTTTGGATTGTCAAGACAACTCAAAACCACATGCTGCACAAATTACAAAAGGTATGGATGTGGAAGAAGAGGGCTTGACCTCATTCATTTATCAAGGACAACATTGTGCAAGTGTGTACATATTTGCTTTCAGCATCTAGTGTGTCTCTCCGTTGTGTAGGAATAACTGTGAATTAAATGTTTTTGGTAACTGTTGATCAGTCTTGCATATTAGCCAGGATGTTGTCGGGCATTCTCATGCGGTTTCCTGTGTTAATGCCTCATTGTGTTTGATTTGCCAGTAAGACCATGACCAAGTTTGAGCTGAAGCAGTCCACACCTATCCCACTGATCTCTTCCCATGTGTTGCTAATCGTCTTCCGATCTCTGTATTGCAGGTTATAATACGCTCCCCACACAGGAAAGGTTTTATTCTATAGCCAACGGGATCCCGAGGACTTGATTACAGTCGCTCTAAGCCTGAGAGTTTGCGTTAGTGCGGCTGCCCGCCCTCCCGTGTGCTCCGTGTTCACATCACTCCTGCGAAGACGTGGTTGCTAGACCTTGGCATTGCCATTTCTCCAAGAATTAAGCAATTTCTGATTAGGTAAGCTAATATTGTACTTTTTAACAAGAATCAGTTCTGTCATGCTAATGTGGCTTATGATTTATGAGGTCTTGTATTTTTGGGTGCAGACCTAACAACTGAAAGCCCCCATTATTTCTATCCCGTTTTTATAGGCTGAGATTTAAAAACTGCAAAAATGATTCCCAACGGATATTTGATCTTCGAGGATGAGAGTTTTCTGGATTCTACTGTTGCCAAAATGAATGCCCTTAGGAAGAGTGGCCAGTTCTGTGATGTCAGACTCCAGGTAGGAAGATTTCCCATCATATCTCATTCAACGTAAAAGTAGAGAACGGCCATTTGGAGTCCTGTATTCCTCAGTGCGTTTACATGCGCTCAATAGTCTGATTACGGCAGAAGATTCGATTTGGTCAGTAATCTGATCAGAGTTTACATGTACTTAGGTTTCAGACAATGGAAGTTTACATAACTGGATTTCTACAATGCAACGTGTAATCTCAGTAATCTCACAAAAGGATGTGACGTAAACTTCAAGGGTTAATAATTCAATTTAAGTACTTCATTTGTTCATCCATACACTGCAAGTCTCCAAAAAAAGTGTTCGGCAGAAATTCTGCTGTCGTTTCCAGGGTTGCCAGATCCACAAGAAAATAATCAATAGGTCGTTGGAAAAAATAGACTCTCTTAGTATAAGCGCACATGGCAACCGTGTTGGGCTATGCTAGCGTGCATGTGTGGTCTGAGAAAACCCGACTGAAATCTGAACTAATGGGATACGTGCAGTGAAAAATGGCTACTGTGTGAAAAGATCTTTTAAAAAATCTGATTTCATTCTCTGATTTCCAGAGCTTAATCCGATCTGGGAAATGACGTGCTGTTTACATGACCACTGCAGAAATCTGATTACGATCAGATTATTAAACGCATGTACGCACTCATTTATGCACGTGGTCTGGGCAACCCCAGAGATTAACATTGGGAAACATGAAGGCAGCAGTTCAAAGATAATGCAGTCTCCTGCTTTACGCACATAACCAAACCAAATGTTGTGGCAGCAGGTCCTCCACTCAGTCTGTTTACTGTAAATTCACAAGGCCACATTTTAAAAGCTGGAAATGTGCCAGGTTGGTTTTTGTTTCATGCCGAGTTTAAGCCAATTCATTTACGAAATGTGAAGAAGAGCAACAACAAAAGAGATGAGCGGTGAATCATGGAACTAACAATGGCTTTAAGACATCTGCCATATATTGAGCTGTTCCTTGTGTCAATGTCCGGTGTCCCAAATCCCATGAACGATTACTGTGACACCCACATGCAGCATTTGATTAAGAAGCATTCAACTTTGACTCAGAGTTGACTGTCACAATTGTACCCCAGAGCTTATTTATACTGAGCACTGCCTATTGATAAAAAGACTTAGATTTAAATTAGCCAGGATTCTCCTAAACTCATTTAAACTTTGATTTTAGGGATGATATGTGTAGCTGATCATCAGCGAGGGTTTTGTAGACGTGTGGGTCTGTTGGGGTCGATGAGTTTAAGGGTCTGTGTGGGGCATATGTTGATATTTTGTGTTTTTAGTTATTTAGTTAGTTATTTGTTTATATAAATTTATCTGACCAGGGACTGCAGATGGAAGTTAGATTATAACTTAATCTGGTTGCAAAACATCTTTTTTCTTTTTAAGTCAACTCCATTGTTGGCTGGGTGGCCCTGACTGTATCCTTTTGTCCCCTGTCCTCTGCAGGTATGTGGTCATGAGTTGATGGCACATCGTGCTGTCCTGGCTTGCTGCAGCCCGTATCTGTTTGAGATCTTTAACAGCGATCTGGAGCCTCACGGCATCTCACATGTGAAGTTTGAGGATCTGAACCCTGAGGCTGTGGAGATCCTGCTCAACTATGCCTACACTGCCCAGTACGTTCAACTCTAGATTTTAGTTCCTTCTTTTAAAACCATTGATACTGTTCATATGTGCTACATGTTCTTCAGTTCTCACTTATTGCCTCGTTTGGCTTCTCTCATAAGGTTAAAGGCAGATAAGGAGTTGGTTAAGGAGGTCTACTCTGCAGCCAAAAGGCTGAAGATGGAACGAGTGAAACAGGTAGGCTGTAAATGTCATGCTTGCATGTTTGGTTTTGGCAATTCAGCACGTTTACTTGTTGCCTTTGACAGTCGAAAGGATACAGCCCCAGTAACTTAAGGGGTTTGGGTCTTTGTCAGGGAAAACCGGAACAACAAGTCTCTACAAAAGACCTCACCAGGGAGCCGATTCACTAAAGTGTCTTAAGAAAAAAAAATCTTCTTCAATGTATTGCATTTCTAATAATAACTTTTCAAATCATCACAAGCATTCCTATTTTACCCCACTTTCAGAATTCATGCACAAAATAGTCAATTCTGACCAGGTCGGGTGTCGTTCAGGCCTGTCCGAGCATGGGGGAACCGTTCAGGGAATTCTCCCAGGCACTGCGATGGACTGGCGTCCCATCCAGGGCACAACGGTACCCCATTTCTCTAGGCTAGGTTTGGGTCCTTCATAACGTGAACTAGAAGAAACTGAACATATTTAAAACGAACAGCTTTAAACAGTTAAAACTACCAACCTTCTTAAATGTTTTTCTTATTTCTTCAAATAACAGCTCTCCTGAAGAACAATTGCAAAAGAAAGTGGTATTTGTAAAAACATAGTGTTCTAAAATGTTTTTCAAACATAAACTTGAGTCGACAAAGTAATGATCTTAACAGGCGAATCTGTACAGTTAAATTCAAAACTTCGAATGTCTTGCAAGTGTAAATCATCCTTAAAATACAAAAGCTGTCTACATAAGGAAAGGACATCGCAAATCTGTTGTTTAATCCGCATTTTCTACCTTAGTTCTTCATCTAGCTTATAGTTGAGTTATTTTCAGAGTCCATAGTCCATTGAAATGATGATAAATACAAATTCTCAGTGTGTCGTGTGTATTTTGTGAGCTATAAAATTCAACATATTCGTCCTAGGAAAACAAAGAGCTTCTTAAGAAAATATGATTTTTTTTTTTTTTAAGATATGAGGAATTATTTGAGAACATCTTATTCCCCCCGCTAATTGCATCTAACAATCTTTTGAACTTCTTAAGAAGTGCTTGTCTAAACGCTTTTGTGAATCCGTTCCCATAACAAACTGCAACAAAATCTGGAAATTCAGCCACTGTTTCATCGCCTCAATATTTGCTGTAGTAACAAAATCCCAAAAATCCAAGCCTTTGTCAAAGGCTCTGTAGTGGCAGCTTGGTTAGTTGTCATCCTTCCTGTACCTAAGTAGCAGTTAGCAGCCGTTGTTGTTGAGGATGTCCAGCGCTCCTCTAACATTTATTCTGTATGTTATCTTCTTGAATGTCTTCTGTAGATTTGCGGAGACTACTTGCTCTCAAAAATGGACACCCCAAACGCCATTTCCTATCGCAACTTTGCCAGCAGCGTGGGGGACGCCCGTCTACTAGCCAAAATTGACGGGTACATCCAGGAGCATCTTCTTGAGATATCTGAGCAGGAAGACTTCCTCAAACTGCCTCGCCTCAAAGTGAGTTCCACAGGTCTCCAGTCTAGATTAGCCAGTTCTCGGAGGGAACCCGGCTCTTACTGAATCGTTTAAAATAGATGGAAATGAAGTGATCAGTAACGAGATGTGTGATCTGGCTGCAGTTGGAGGTAATTGTGGAGGATCATCTGAGCTTGCCCAGCAATGGGAAGCTGTACTCGAAGGTGATCAGCTGGGTGCAGCGCAGCATGTGGGAGAACGGGGAGCCGCTAGAGAGACTAATGGAAGAGGTCAGTACTGTGCTCCTTTGAGCTTCATACGTCCCCAGTATCTTTTCACCCCATCTCTACCCTACCACCTTTTTTTCTATTCGCCCAGTGCAGCAGGTCTGTTCGCACTCATCCCACGGGATTGACGCTTTTTGTTTTGTGTCCATTCCTTTTGTTGTTCCTCTTCTTTGCCTCACCACAAACTCCCCCCCTCCCCTCAGGTGTTTTAAGAGTATATATTTTGCAATAGGTACAGTGCGGGGCTGTTACACACTCTGCAAAGTCAAGAGGTTAGTCCAGGTGAGCAGATCTCAAAAAAGCTGCCCATTTTGGGCTCTGTGTTGTACAGTAATCGTCAGCTGGACCTCTCCAAAAGCCACAGAGAGCCTCTTATTGTCTCACTGATCTCTGTTTTTCCAGATCAGGTGTGTGCATATGTGTGCACCTTGGGCATAAAAAAACTAACAGCTCTTCCTCCCCATCGATTTTGTTTTCTCTATAGGTTTATTAAAGCAAACAGCTGAAGAACTGAGCAGAATGAAGAAACCACAGCTGGGCCCACGAGGGTAATGAGTCAGAAAAGAGGCAGGGAGCCACAGCCAAGGAGTGCTGAGCTCCCATCTGTTGATGCAAATCACTCACACATACACAAAATACTGCCTTCAGCACACAAACCAGGCCTGCTCTTGCCAGGCTCAAATCTCATTGCATTCCCATTTGACCCCGCTTTCAGAATTCATACACAAAATTCTGCACGTTGGGCGTCGTCCAGGCCTGTCTGAGCATGGGGGAACTGGTCGGGGAGTTCTCCCCTGGCACTGTGATGGACTGGTGCCCCATCCAGGACACAACGGTACCCCAATTCTCTGGGAAAGGCTTGGGTCAATCGTAATGGTGAACTAGAAGAAACTGAAACAGTTCACTTCTACGGGAACACGTCAATTGGGATCAAATTCAGAACAATGAGTTTGTCGTTTATTCTTTATAATAAGCGTTTAGAATACAATATGTAATACAATACATAAAATTAGCCAGTTCTTTTAAATATTTGTACGAGGAAAACCGGGAGCTTTTCTGTACACAATATGGTCAACATGTCTGCAATTTGTATGCACAATTCTAATTAGGCAACAGGGCCGCACGATGGTGCACATGGCAATCCCCGATTTAATCCCAATCCCAGACTCCACCCATGAGGAGTTTCTATGTCCTCCCCGTTTCGGCGTGGGTTTACTCTGGGTGCTCCGGGTTCCTCTGACAGTCCGAAGACGTGCGTTAGGTTAACTGGTTACCCAGTGTGATTGTGTCAGACTAGTACTGGTGTAACTTTGCTCCCTGTTACGGATGCTGATGCAATGTTAAATAAACAAAGAAGCATTAGGCAATAGGAACAGTGAATGATGCCAGGAGTAATTGCGTCACATGTGCTGACGCAAATGTTAATCGATTCAGATGCCCTATGATGCAGGACTTAGGACAACCTGTTTTTCCACCTAGGGCTATTTCACTAGCTTTTTATGAGCAGGCAGGGGATGGATTAGCGTTTTAAGATGCGTGAGGACGGTTTATAAAAATGTATTAAATCGGTATAATGGGTCAGTGTACCGAAAAGATTTTTAGCCAACTCTGACCCACTTTAAGAACTCAGTCGATGCTAAAAGAACCCTTTGAACAGGATGCCGTACGTAAGCGTTCGTCTAAACAGGAGCTTTTTTTTTTGTACTGTGCTTTGATTTGTATATTTAAATTCTGGTGATGAATTCATTTGCATGTCTATTTCTCCACAAGTCAGGCTGAAGTGTACAAAATGATGACTTTGGGCAGAGAAACATATTAATAGTTCTTAGAACTGGTGGAGAAAGTTTGCCCTTCTCATGTGTTCGCACTGCAGGAACCGGGGACCACTGCAGTTCCTAGAGCGCAGAATATAGGAACATTTGTAGCTCCTGCCTCAGGGTAGGCGCTTTACTCAGCGCGAGGGATGAAATGTATGTAGTGATCAGTCCAGACATAAGTTAGGACGAGTGCCTTTGTTTAGGGTAGCCTTTCATTTTTAAGGATACTTTCACATAAACAAGAGATCTGGCTATAAATGAAAAAACAGACAAATAGGCTTTTTGGACGTCACTTTAGTGTTCCTACCAGCGGTGTGAATGCAAACCAAAAAAGGCCCTGGGGAAAAAAATCTAACAACAAGGCAAATGTCTGGCGAGTGTGATTGGTTAAGGCTCTGGACCACTGAGTTAAAGTCCTAGCTCTGCAAAGATGCCACTGATGGACCACAGAGCTAATCTGCTAACGCTCGACAGCACCAATGTAGACTGTAAATAATTGGTGTGTGCTAAATGCTGTAAATGTAACTGCACGTCAAAGTGTAGATAACAGTTGAGAGCAAAGCGTTGGGACAAACGTGTGGCACCTCAATTTGCTGCAATCATAACGTTTCTTTACCACCCTTATTACCTTATTATTAAGGATACAGGAACATGTTATAGATCCAGAACGTTCACTGATCTGATTCATTTCGTTAAAACACCTTTTTTTTTTTTTTAAATGTCTGTATGATTGTACTTTTTGTTTGCTTTCTCTTATAGCCAGTGTAATTATTTTATCCTTTGCTTGATTATTCAATGGGAATGTATCACATGAAGAACGAATATTCTTGCCCAGCACTCGAAGGTCCTGTTGGTGCAGTCGCTGTGGATTTTATATAACCTCACTTCAAGTCTAACTAACCTCCTCAGTCCAGAAGATGGCTGCCACCCAGACGTCCCATTTGTTGGTTAACAACGCAGCGGACCTGTTTTTTTTTTTTTCCTCCTATTTTCAATCTCTAAACAGCTCCAGTGCTGCAAAGCTGCGGGCAGTGCTTGCTAGCGCAAAAACAAAATGCAGGATCGACGCCATGGGAGAGTTAAAGCGGAGCTTTTTGTGCCGTCTTCTTGAACAGGAGCCACATTGTGTTGGCAGTCTTGCATGGGTTTCTTTACGCCCTGTGGCCATCTTGCGAGGTCTCCCTCCTTTCCTCCCCCTACCTCTCTTCCCTCCTCCTCCTCCTTCTTCTCCCGTGTTGCCGGGTGCGCTGTTGCCATGGAGACCGCCACATGGGTTCTTGTGTCGCTGTGTGTCTTGCAGGTGCAAACGCTGTACTATTCGGCTGATCACAAGCTGCTCGATGGGGGCCTGCTTGAGAGCCAGGCCGAGGTGTTTGGCGCCGAAGATGACCGCGTTCAGTTTGTGCAGGTACATGAAACCAGCACCAAACCGGTTTAGATCCCACTCAACACAGAGCGTTGAGTTAGAGCGGGATGTTAACTGTACAACTTGAGCAGCTGCTTCTTGTCACAGCTGCTTTACTTCAAAAGTGTATAGGTGACCTAGGTTCAAATGTTTTTTTTTTTGTTTTTTTTTTTAGTATTTAGTATGTGGTGTTAGTTATACCTGGCTCCAAGAGTAACCTGATTTGTGATGGTTAGCCCAGTAGGGTGTGCCATAGTGGGGTTTGAGACCCATCCTACCATAGTGGATTAGGGTGTGTGTGACTGTGGACCTTCGGACGGGTTTCTGTAGCTGCGCTGTGCATTTTCAGAAGAAAGCACCGAGAGAGAACGTACACAGGCAGCTGAGCAACAGCTCCTCCGGCAGCCTCTCGCCCGGCTCAGCCAAGCTGGAGTGGAAGTACATTGCCTCTGAGAAGACCACCAGTAAGTCGTCTCTTTAAAAAAAAATCCAACTTACACAAACAAACTAACTGAACCATAGAGATCTATAGATAGTATTTCAGTTCCCCATAAGACCCTAAAACTGTTGGTTTTGACTAATATTAAAGAAGAGCCAGTAGAATTAGGCTACAGTCTAAAATTAAGATTAGGAAAAAACCACTTCTAATACTTTAACACTTTTATTTTGGTGTATAAAATAACCCTGTTAACTAGATAGGGATTGACTTTCAGCAGAAAGAGAGGGATTTTATGGCAAGGTTCATCCTAGATTGGGCCAAAGATCAGAGGCGTAAACAGATGGTGAATCAACTGACTGTTTTAAACAAGAGGTTTAAATAGCAGGTGGTGTGATTTAGAAATTGGCAAAAAAGGAGAGTGGTTCAATACGGAATCAATAAGTTGGTGAATGTGATTACCGGCAGTGCTGGGCTGGATCATGAGTGTGTGAAAGAACCAGAGTCTGAGAAATTACTAAAATGACTAAAATAATTGTACTAGAATTGAAAATGAAAGAAACTATAAACAATCGTTGTATCTTTTGGCATTTTGCGGCGACCAGTGCAGGCATGCTCAGTTTGAGAAGCGACAGTTCAGACGGAAACACAGCAGTTTTTCAGAGATACTGGAATAGTGTTTTATAATCACTGCTCATGTAAAGTGGCACCATTTTTGCACACCGTCTTATTTGTTGGCATCTTCTGGCAAATGCTGATTTTGGTACCCCTTCTTAGAATCATGTGAATCGAAAGTAGTATTTTTCCCATTCAGTTACCCACATCTTGACTAAATCATTTGAATTTTTTAGTGAAATTAGGTTAAATGAAGCCTTATACTAACATTCCACCACTTACACTCTTTAACAATTAACAATAATAACATCTCAGATCAAAGTTAAAAATATTTGACCCCAAACCATAATCTTTTAAGACAAACGTTGTGTGTATAACTAGTGTGTATAAATTGCCCCTCTAGTGCAGTTGTAATCTTGCCCTTGAATAGCCATCAGTGCTGACACGACGTTCATAAAAGAATTACATAAATAAGCAGTGTATATTTAGACAGCAAGATTGCTCTTAATGGAGATCACCATAAAGGTTTGGAATGGCTTGAGTCAGAGGGATCTACATAAGCAGAATGTGAAACTTTGTTCATCCGTTATTTTCTGACAGACAGTACATACCTGTGTCTGGCGGTGCTGAACGGCGTGCTGTGTGTCATCTTCTTGCACGGGCGCAGCAGTCCCCAGGCTTCCCCCTCGGCCACACCGTGTCTGCAGAAGAGCCTGAGCTTCGAGTCCACACCCCTGGAGGAGGTCCAGGAGAGGCTCCTGGCTCCGATGCACTATGCCCGGTCAGGCCTGGGAACTGCCGCTCTCAGCGGCCGACTGATTGCTGCAGGTTGGTGAATGTGAGAAACGGACCTGTCATTAGAACCAGAGAATTAGTTTAAAATGGACTGCCATTGACTTCAAGTTGGGAATTTGATATTCAGATGTACAGTATTTAGCAGTATTTATCCAAAGCGGTACGGGGGCGAGGGTTGAGGGCTTTGTAAGAGGTCTCAACAGTTTAACATTTTTACTGATACTTGAACCCAAGACCTTCTTGTCAATCACCCAATACCTTAAACGCTGCACCACTAAAATCCCAATATCTCTGATTAGGGAAATAAAAAGGGACCCGATGGGTGACGTTGATGTAATAAGAATTTAAAATGAGTGACCCAACTATATAAGGCTATATATAATTTAAACTAGAACATGTAAAGTGACGTTAAATATACAGAAGACGGAATAAATGAATGTAAATGTATATAATAATTAAATATATAGATAAACAGAATGAAATATTATAAAGAGTATAGCATATAGAGAAAAAGCTATAGCATAAAGATGTGTGTGTGTGCGTGCATGCATAAATATAATAAAAATAAATATAATTTACTTACATAAACAGAGTGACTGTAGGTTCTCGTGCCCTCTGGCAAAAAGATTTTTTGGCATGGCATAACGGTTGTCGATAAAACTGACATCTGGACTTGAGAATGGAAATCTTGGATTCGTGAGGTCTACCATTTGTGCTCTGACACCTTTCGCTGTTTGTCACACAGGTGGCTACAACCGTGAGGAGTGTCTGAGGACTGTGGAATGTTACGACCTGAAGAGCGGCAGCTGGAGTTTTATTGCACCGATGAGGACACCTCGGGCTCGTTTTCAGATGGCCGTTCTTATGGTACGTATTTGCTTTAGTTTCAGGAAGGACTCCTGGGTTGTGCTGCCTGTAATTTGCTTCTGGTTAACCTCCGAATAATCCAATCAGGGTCAGCTGTATGTGATGGGCGGTTCCAATGGCCACTCGGATGAGCTGAGCTGCGGTGAGATGTATAACCCGAGCACAGACGAGTGGGCTCAAGTGCCACAGCTCCGGACTAATCGTTGCAATGCAGGTCAGTAAAGAGTGCAGGAAGTGGAATTGTTTGGCAGTTGTCCCCCAACGTCTTCAGCAGATGCTGTTGTTTGACCTTTGGTAAATGTTTATGACTAGGCGTCTGCTCTCTGAACAACAAGCTGTATGTTTTGGGGGGATCGGATCCTTGCGTGCAGAAAGGTCTGAAGAACTGTGATGCCTTTGACCCTGTGACCAAGAAGTGGACCAGCTGTGCCCCGTTAAGCATCAGTGAGTGTCCGACTGACATTTGCATACAAGGGTGAAATAAGGCAAAATAACAATAAGGCAAAATAATTAAAACCACCAGAGACTGAGTTAATAAACGAAAGAAAATCTTCTTAAGTGCGTTTCATCCTTAAGAAAAAAAAGGTACGCAAAATTATTTGTCAAAACTTCTTAAGAATTTGCTTTTTTTTACTCTTTACGTTTCTTCTTTTAAAAAAAAAATTTTTTTTTTAATGTTTTCTTAACCTTGCGATAGCCTCATTGGTCCCTGTCAGTGGGAACTCGCTAGTAGATGCTCCGATCCGGGCATCTGATCATAACAATTTGTCCATTGTTAATCACTCAGGACGTTACCGATAAACATTTTTCCAAAAACAAAACATCTACTAAGAGAACCAGCTGTTCACTAAGACATACATATCAGCGCTTGTGTGCGCTTTCAGAACGAGTTAAGCAGTTATTTGTTATGAATCTTTTGATTGATCTTTGTTGTTTATTCAGATTAGTTGGATGTGTAAAACGAGTGTTTTTCTCTGTGTGTGTGTGTGTGTGTGTGTGTGTGTGTGTGTAGGGAGGCACCAGGCTGCCGTGTGCGAGTTGGATGGATTCATGTACGTGATTGGTGGAGCGGAATCTTGGAACTGTCTGAACAGCGTCGAACGTTACAATCCCGACAACAACACGTGGACCCTGGTTGCCCCCATGAACGTGGCTCGTCGAGGGGCCGGTGTTGGCATCTATGCAGGTAAATAGATCATTTATATAGCAGTTTAATATCTACTTTATTTGATATTTTATCTTATATAATGTATTTGAGCAGCTCGGTGGGTAGAACCGCTGCCTCACTGCAACAAGGTCCCGGGTTCAAACCCAAGTCTGCATGGCTTTACCCACAGTCCAAAGACATGCGTTAGGTCATTCGATCACTCTAAATTGGCATGGATTTGAGGGCGTAATAGCCTGCCTGCTTAGCCAGGGCGTTAAATAATGGCTAAAACAGCACGTCCACAAGGCGTCTGTCGGTCAAGGTGAAGGTGTATTTTTTTATTGAGGAGTCTCACATAAACAAAGACATACCAGCATTATGTCATAAGACACAATTCAAATGTCACTGAATAAAAACCACCTCAGTTTTTCCTTTTTGTTTTGAACATAACCCCAGTTCACTTACTCATACAAACACACACACACACACACACACATACACCAACCCAGGCATACCCACACAGCAGGACAAAAACAAAAAAGGGATGGAAGAAAAGGGGGGAAAATAATGATAAATACCAATAAAAAAAAAAAAAATAATAATAATTAAAAAAAAGGCCGGGGGGGGGGGTCGTGGAAGGACAATTATTCTGATGGCAAAGATTTCAGTGAATCAAAATAGAACAAGAAGGGATTCCGCTTATCGTAAAATTTCGAAACATGTCCTCTCAGAGTAAATCTAACTTTCTGTAATTTAAGGAAACGAGTCATGTCACGGAGCCACGTTGAAATCGAGGGAGGTTTAGAGGACCTCCATAGCAGAAGAATAAAGCGTCTCGCTATTAATGACGAAAAACCTCTAGTTCATGTTTTTGTTTTTGTGCGTCTTATCTCTGATTGGTTCAGTAAAGATCAAATGACGAGGGTTTGACGTCTCACAAACGCGGGCTGTGACTGGACTGGGATTGTAATTGCTCTGTTTTTAAATTAAATTAGTCTGATTATTAATTTTTTTTTTTGCGTTTTTAGCGTTTAGTTCGCATGGGTCCGGGTGTTGAGGATTTTGATACGAGACTCACAGTGGTCACAGACTTTTATTTATAAATGTATTTGTTTATTTTTATTTTTTTTAAAAAGCCAAGATACAGCAGGACGTAACAATAAGAACAAATAGAAGTGAGAATAACGTACGTAAGTAAGAGTAATGATAGCATGAGTAAAAATTTAAAACATGACTTACGATAGAGAGAGATAAGTGATTAAAAAGTGTAAAATAAGACCTGTGGACTGTGGTAGCCTAGGTACTGGACTCTGGACCAGAAGGTCCAAATCCCACCTCTGCCCAGTTGCCGCTGTTTGGTCCTTAAGCAAGACCCTTAACCCAAAATTGCTTGGATTGTAAGACCGTAAGACCGATAAGGGCGCCTGCTAAATGCTGGAAATGTAAACGTAAGACCGCTGCCGATTCATTAAAAAAATACTCAAACTCAAATATGGATACATGATTGGCATTGTGCTGCACCCTGGGGGACTGTGCTGGACTATCAGTTACGGCACTGACCTATGGACCAGAAGGTCCAGGGTTCAAATCCCACCTCTGCCACAGTTGGGTCCCTGAGCAAGACCCACAATTAACCAACAACTGCTTGGATTGAAAAACTGTATAAATTGTATGCGTCGTTCTGGATAAGGACGTTTGCTAAATGATATAAATGGTAATATCTGTGTACGTGTATACTTAAATAAATCGGGGGAGGTTTAAGCGGGTGCGGAGCCACCCCCGTCTAAAAATAAATGAATATCAAATAAAAAGTGTCTGTATATACGTCTGTGTAAGTATGAACCCAAAAGCAGGACAGCAAAGCATTGGTTGAGAAACTCTGGACAATCCCAATAGGAGGTTGGGTCCCTTTTGAGTCTTGGTCCTCCCGTGGTTGGCTATTTAAGATAAGATAATGTAAGATTGTAAAGCTGCTTTGTTGTAAAAAAAAAAAAAAAAAACAAAAAAAGCGCTATCAAAACAAAACTGACTTTAATGATTTACTTTAATGTAAGCACCGGTAGAACCGTCCAGCTTGAGGGTGTATTTCAAACCTTCATTTTCTCAGGGGCAGAACGGTGTGTGTGTGTGTGTGTGTGTGTGTGTGTGTGTGTGTGTGTGTGTGTGTGTGTGTGTGTGTGTGTCAGTGTCATCCATTGATTTTTCGTAGGGCTTGGTCTCAGACTGATGACGTATGCTTTCTTAATTCCCGTCCTGTTTTCTTCTCAGTTCTTGAACGTTCCCATGTTCCGTAACGTGACTCTGAAGTGTCTGACGGAAATCGCCGGAGTGAGCGTCAATCAGTACGAGGAGCAGTTTGTGAGTCTCTTCACCCTAACCATGATGCAGCTCAAACAGGTTTGGATTTCTACCGGCATGAACCTTGCGCTTCTGAGAAACTGCTCCGTGTGTAACGTGTTACCGTATCACCGTATCGCTCATCGATTCCCAGATGCTGCCTCTGAACACAAACATCCGCCTGGCCTACTCCAACGGAAAAGACGACGAGCAGAACTTCATCCAGAACCTCAGCCTGTTTCTCTGCACCTTCCTCAAAGAGCACGGCCAGCTGATTGAGAAGAGACCCAACCTGCGTGAGACGCTCATGGAGGTTCGATTTACACTGACCGTGCACTCCGTACCGGTTGCCTCGTTTTAATGTGTCGAACCACAGACTAAAGGCGACGTTCTAATTTCTGCATTAAAGCCGGGGTGACCAATCGGAGCTCGGTTGCCGGGCAGAACAGCTCCTCCTGCTGGCAGCAGGTCTTTATAAGTGAAGGAATGAAGCTGAAAGGCTGCACAATGATGATGATGATGATGATAAAACTCCCAGTGACTGGGAGTTTATAAGTCTAGTCTAGTCTCCTAGTCCAGTCCGAGTCTAGTCTTTCTAGTGTCCTCAGACTCAGAAAAACACAAACTAGAGCTTTACTCGTCTTTGCTCGTGTTTTTAAGTTGACGAGGTGAAAAAGAGCAGAAAAAGAAGGTAGTGGGTTTTTGGAGCATGTAGACGGAAAAAACTTGATGTGGAGGTTCGACTGTGCCAAAAAAAACAAAAACACAAACAAACAGCATTATTACTTGGTATTTACATTAGTAATTGGTGTGAATAGGTCTTTAGAACAAGCAAGGCCCCGCCCTCTTACAAAGGCGCATTTGCAGTGGTGTTGCTTGTAAATGCGTAAGAAAGGGAGGAACATCATACAGAGTGCTGGCTGCTCTCTTTCGGCCTCTTGCTGCATGCATTACGGTTATGTTGGCGCTCTTACACACTTTATCAGGTACTTTTGTGTCCACAGACCTTTTTGTTGGTTTTCTGCCTGCTCTATAAGAAATTACAAACCCAAGTCGTTAAGATGGACCCATTCTGAGCTGCATTTGCTTCTCTCTCTGTGTCTCTGTCTCCCGTCTTTCTCTGTATCTGTCTCCCGTCTTTCTCTGTGTCTTTCTGTGTCTCTGTCTCCCGTCTCTCTCTGTGTCTCTGTCTCCCGTCTTTCTGTGTCTCTGTCTCCCGTCTCTCTGTATATCTGTCTCCCGTCTTTCTCTGTCTCTCTCTCTGTCACTGTCTCCCGTCTGTCTGTGTCTCTGTCTCCCGTCTCTTTCTGTGTCTCTGTCTCCCGTCTCTCTCTGTCTCTCTCTGTCACTGTCTCTCGTCTCTCTCTCTCTCTCTGTCTCCCGTCTCTGTCTCCCGTCTCTCTCTGTGTCTGTCTCCCCCTCTCTTGGTGTCTCCCGTCTCTCTGTTTCTGTCTCCCGTCTCTCTCTGTGTCTCTGTCTCCTGTCTCCCCCTCTCTTGGTGTCTCCCGTCTCTCTGTCTCTGCCTCCCGTCTCTCTCTGTGTCTCTGTCTCCTGTCTCCCCTTCTCTTGGTGTCTCTCGTCTCTCTCTCTCTCTGTCTCCCGTCTCTGTCTCCCGTCTCTCTCTGTGTCTGTCTCCCCCTCTCTTGGTGTCTCCCG
>JAUZST010031897.1:0-28975 GCA_034779995.1 Parotocinclus haroldoi | reverse complement strand
ACACACACACACACACACACACACACACACACACACACACACACACACACACACACACACACACACACACACGCATATATGTGACTTAGTCAACATCTCAGTGAGGCCCCACATTTCACATTTCCAAGCCATATAATAAGCAGCATGTGACGAGATGATGCCTGCTGGAAAGCTAATCCATGCAAAAAAATAAATTTAGCTGGGTAATTGAGCTCAAGCAGAAGATTTACAAGAGTATGAGATATTCAGGCGCCGCCTATGTGAACACTGTAACAATAATGAGGCTTGACTGTCCTGTAGCAATCCCACAGCATTCTTATACAAATAGACATCAATAAAATAAATATTTATGGAGGCTGGAAGAACCAGCCTTCCCACTCACATTGCCTCATCAGAGGAGAGGTGGCAGGGACAAAGTGGGTACAAACAAACCTACACAAATACAACACAGTAACTGTCATTGTAATTGACCACTGTAGCCACGCCGTCAAAAACTCGCTTGTATGGTGCCCATATTTGGCTACTTGTTTAGATCATAGGATAATATCAATATAAAATGTAGTCAAGATGTTCAAATATTAAAAGTTGAACGTAGGGATCATAAATATGCTGCAATTTATTGATATATTTTCTTCACATTACAAACCTGCAGGTCCTGGTCAGTATTACAAAATCTCCATCCCCACTAAAAAACAAGTCCCTGCCAGTCTTCCCTTCCTCAAATTTAACCAGAAACAGACTTGGCCTAAAGAAACCACTGGGAAAAAATAATGGTGGGCTTAATTTACTTGAATGATAAACCATTCAAGCACCATACGGTAACGTCAAGTCAGATTTATTTATATAGTGCTTTTTACAACAGAGCATTAGCTCAAAGACGGTTTCATTCATTTGAACCTAACCCCATTTCATTTCTTATGCACTAGCTTTAGAATTTTATATTATCTACCAACAGCTAAGGCCAATCAAAACTGAGCAAGCCTAGGGCAGTAATGACTGACATTTCAGAAAATGCGGGGGCATTAGGTAGTGTGAACTGAATGATGGCACCTTGTAAAAACCTAAAAAGTTCCCTGTACATGTACTTCTAAACAGCTTTAGCTCCTGAATGCAGAAAATGAGAAGTGTGTGATAGAGAATAGGGAGCAGGTGAGGGACTGATGAGGGACTCACCAGGCCCCTGGGAGCTCTGGGTAAAAGCCAGAAGGCGCACACAAAAACACAAGCGCATGGCTGGCTTTGAGAGCTTCACAACAGACAGAGCTGACTGCGTCTGACTGATAAAACTCGCACAAACAGACCCCATGTCTACTAGGAGAGGGGTCACCCCTTCCCAGTACTGAGGTATCAGAGATGCGAGCCAACAGAGAAGGCCTCTCCATTATGAGCCTGTCGCCATAACCTTGCCAAGCTGTCTCTCCTGCACAGACACCTACACAATGCAAGAGGTGGAGGCATCAAAAGGAAATGACAAGCGTCCTGGCACGAGTTCCACATGGAAATGTCAGCACAGGCATCAGGCCTTTAGATGCTTTCAGCAGCACAAAGATGCTGGTTAACCCCGACAACATCCCAGTGCCCATAAGCATGTACTTGCCCACCTAAAGGTTACACAGCCCAGTCTCCATTTTGAAAAAGACTCTGAGGTCGGGCCTCAAACATACTGTCATAGGAGTAGCCTAAAGAGGACACATCTCTGTGGTCCTCAGCAAGAATTATACTGAGAAGTGCATTTTTATGTGCGAGTGTCATCTTGCCTGATTTTAGACAAACGTTTGCCTTACCCGTGAAACAGCTGGAGCATTTTAACTCAATATGTTTGAGTAATGAGTTATATATGTAAAAAGGTTTCAAATTAAAAATTGGTCAAGAAAATAGTATCTGAATCTTGAAATGTCCACTGTGACCCTATCAAAAATAACTTAAAAATAATAACTACATTGTAACTTAACATTTATGGTAACAGTTGATCAGTCCTTCTCATAGGACTTGGGATTTGAAAGACTTTCAGCAATTTCCTCCATACAGAATTGCTTTAGCTCTGAAATGTTGGTGGTATTCCACTACTTGAGCTGAATACTTCAGGTATTTTCACAACATTTTAAGGTCAGACTTGGTCATTACATTCCATAAATTCTATACTTTAAAACTTCTTTAGTAGAACAACTTGTAAGCTTTGGGTAGCCATCTTGCTGAATGACCAACAATCTTTTTTCAGTTTTTGTCCTGACCTTACCTTTAAAATGTGCTGGTATAATTCAGAGCTCACTGTTCCAACGATAGCATGCCGTCCTGGCCCAGATGCAGCAAAACACTGTTGTATCTTGACAATACCACCATCAAATATCAGGGATGGAACAAGAAGCTTATGCTGAATTGCAGCATTTGTTCCTCCGTAAAGAACACTTCTGATTTAAACTGCAAACGGACATGTTCTTTTTGGGGTGCGTTTTCCTCGCAACATTGCAAGGCACATCATTGCTGTTCAGTGATGTCCCGTGGTGGGACTGTGGTGGCTTAGTGGCTAGAAGGTCTCTAACTCACAATTGCTTGTATTGCAAGTCATTCTGGATAGTGGGGTCTGCTAAATGCCATGTAAATGTTCTCTTGATTGTATTAATGAATATTAACCATTCTGACCTAGTTACCACGAGTTCCTATGTGACCTGGTAGACTATTTTATAGATTTTTCCATCATACACCTCATAACCTCAAACCTATGTATGATGTACCTGGAGAAGATGGAGGCAGTGCTGTGCTTAACTAAACGGGCTGTCCAGTTATCTTATCTTAATTCAGTAATGCTCTCGGAGAGGGTCTGGATGCTAGGTGTAAGACAGCTGACAGGAAACCTGTGATGTGTGACAGAGAATTGGCGGCCAAAACCAAATTTCAAACAAATGCTTGAATTAATAGGGATTTTGTTACAAAAATTTATGTGATAATGTGGCCAGTCTTTAATGTGCTACATTGTTGCTGGTTTACTCTGACAATTCCATTTCACAGTACTCATAACGGCACGCCACTCATACTACTCATGCTGCATGCTGCCAATGAGCAGAACATGATACAGGTTATGTAACAACATATTTTCAGTACTCCAAGGATTCCAGAATGAAGTACTATTCAGGACCAGTTTTCTTTTCTGCAGTACTAAATAACTAGCACACCACAGTGCACTCAACAATGCAACACTGAATTACACTGAATTTAGCCACAGGCAGTGTATTTCATGAAGAACACTTATCCAGGCTGCCTTAGAACTGGGGATATGGGACATAGGCAACAACATATCACAATTGTTTTTAAGCTGGACTAAGTTGCAATGGTACAAAGATATATACTAATAAAGATCTAGCACGTCAAAAAAATGGCACAGACATTGTTAGTTTTGGACCCAATCTTAGTCCTTGTACCCCTGATGAATTGGGACTGTACTTAATTGAAACGAATTAAAATTCTAATTGACAGAGACTGTAGTGGTTCAGTGGTTACAGGACTGTGAATCAGAAGTGCCAGGATTCAAATCCAACCTCTGCCAAGCAGGCACTGTTGGGCCACTGTCCCTTAACCCACAATTGCTTTGATCATTTTTAAGTCTCTCTGGAGAAAGACTCCTAAAGGACTAAATGTAACGCGATGTTACCGTAGTGAATAGAGTAGTAACAGTTTAATTTGCTTCTAACCTTGCATATTGGTTATGCTACATCATCATATCCTTGAACCATTTTCTGTCTGTTGTTGTGGTTAATTAATTGATTGATGCAACTCTTGCATGTGCAGTTTCCATTGTGCAAGATCTAATCCAGCTCCATGCTGACGTTCAATTCTTTTTCTTTGTTTTTTTTTCAGAAGTCATGCTGCATATGTTGCCAAACAAACAAGGAAGGTACGTATGACAAGGACCCACCCACTATGGGATATTACTGGTTTTACGTGTGCTTTAAAAAATATTTAAGATGCTGTACATAATGCATGCCACTTGAAACAGTTCAACAGGTGATTTGTCACCTTATTTTGTTCAGTTCTGGTAGAAGTCACAGTTTTCTACGAATTACAATGTTTATAAAAACGTTTCCCGTTGAGTTTGGATGCAAAAAATGTGTACATGCGACAGACACTAATCTAAGCAGTCTAAGGAATATTTGATTCTTTAGAGACACGCAAAAGTTAGCTGCTGCAGCTCATGGAGCTTTATAGGGCCGTTGAATGCTCCCAGTGGAGAACACTAGCCGTTCTGTTGAATGCACAGTTACGGCAATGTCTGCATTGGAATGCTCAGTCAGCATAAGTAAAATGATGTCAATTTAGAATTGCACGCGCAAATACACCATAATGTGTAAAAATATATATAAAGAAAAGTATAGCCGACGTGTTTATGGCAAACACAACCAGCACAATCTTACAAAGCACAATGAGGGCAACTGAAGGTTAATGACCTTGCTCACTGGAACAACAATGGCAGCTTGGTGGTGTTTGGATAGCAATCCATTTCTTAAACGTTTTAATCAGAACATGATGTATTCAAAATGAATTAAAAGAAAGGCATATGAAAGCTGAGAATTAAGTCTTTTCTTAAATGGCTACAGCATTAACAGCAAGTTGGCACAAGCCTCTATCTAGATCACCATTACAGTCCTCATACCTCCTGTTGAATGACGATCCCATGCCAGGCTGAAGACATAAAAAACTTACAGTTCCTCCATTTACAGGACTAAATAATGATTATTTCACCTCCATTTCATATTAGTCATACTATGGTATTTTATTTCATTCTATATATTATATATTATTTAATATACTTTCTTTAATTATAGTTTCTATGCATTTAACCTACAGCATGTTTATTAATGTATTATTCAAGTGTATTTTAATTTGTATCTGTAAAATATAGGCTGCCCAAAGTAGTTTGGCCCTTTTATGAATCTTAGTCCAGCCAAGGATTGATCCTCGTCACATGCTGATGTGGGTCTACATTGTTAGCTGCTAAAAGACAATGCTTGACTGTGAAAAGTGTGATGTAAATAAAGTTGGCTTGACCTGAATTACAGAAGCAGCTACGGCATGCTCATTGGAAGGCCCACCATTCGAAGGAGCTGGGACTTGATCCCTCAGTCTTTCTGCTCATTAGTCCAATATATCACACTACATTAGATCACTGTGGCACTGTCCCAAAGAGCAGTGTGGTCTGATGTTTGCTTGAACAGATATGCAGCGAAAAATGCTGCAAGTGAGTGTACGTAAAAGGATCTGGATTTTACACTTCGACATGAAGGTAAAAAAAAAATACACCAGTTGCTTCACTGATGAGTGACAACCCTTCAGCCATCATCGAATATAACGAGAAATGTCAATGTTGCATGGCCCTTTTCTATCTTTAGCAAGTACAAGTCCAGGCACAGAAGGTCTCATGCATGCTTAGCTGATATAGCTATCAATTATCCATTATTGTCAGATTTATTTATAGCACTTTGTGAGCATGTTTTCAAACCAGCTTCACAATATCACATCTTATAAGGCGAACGCCAAATTGAACAAGCCTAGGGTGACAGTGGAAAGGAAAAAATTACCTCTCGGTAATCAACAAATCTTAGTGCTTGCACTAAGGAGGTTATGAATCCCAGCTCTGGCTTTAGCCTAAGGGTAAGGGTGTACAAGTCGAGCTCAGGAGGACCGAAACCCAGCCCCAGACAAGCCATACGTGATTCCATTCTCTGGCCCCAGTAACCTCAGCCATGCATCCCAGTCCAGATCAAAACCCTGTGTAAACAAGTATGTATTTTAGCCTAGACTTAAAATTTGGAGAGCGTCTGAATCTTTAACTAAAGTGGGGAGTTTATTCCATAGTTTGAGGGCCATGCATGAGAAAGCGTTTTCCCCTGCTGTGACTTTTTCAATTCCAGGAACTACAATAAGCCCTGCACCTTGGGACAGATCAGAGCAGGGCAAAGCCTGTCCCAAGCCACCCGAGCTTTATATGTTACAAGAAGTATTTTACAACCGAGGGTTAAACTGGTTATAACTGGTAGCCAGTGTAGATATGCCTGAACAGGACAGATATGATCAAATTCTCAAGTTATAGTTAACAATCAAGCTGCTGTAATCCGTACTAGATGATGTTTATTCACAGATTTAATAGAGCATCCAGCTACTAAAGCATTACAGTAATCCAACCTCGAGGTTATAAATGCATGAACCAGTTTTTTTGCATCATGAATAGAAAAGATATGTCTAAGATTAGCAACATTACGTGTGATGTTGTTAATGTGCACGTCAAGGGAAAGATCCGAATCAAATGTGACAGTTTTCTACAGTTGGACTGGGCATAGATGTAACTAACCTATGTTTCACAGTCATGGGTCTATCTAATTAAACGCATTAATTAAATGCAGTTAATTAAATGCATAAATGACATACAATCTTTACTTCTTTACCACAATTCTCTTAATTCAGTTTTCTGATTGTAAAGACTATAAGAAACAAACAAAAAATATCAGCCGATCCAAATGATAGCCTTACAGATACTGTGCCACCACCTCATGCCAGCTGTCACTCCACATTAGCCAAAGTAACGAAGGCTGTGCTCTTTTTATCCTGTCAGAGACTGACACTCTTCATTAATTTGCACAGGGTGACGCTCTCATTACTGCAGTAAGCGAGGGATTGTCCGGACTCAAACAGATGCTGAAGGACCATCCAGAAGGATAAAGAGTCTCCTACCTTTCATGGCTTTCAGGAAAGAGCTGATCATACAAAAGGCTAAAGCCAAGGAGCACATACAGGCCTGTCTTATTTGTCTGGGTTATCCTAATGGCTTTGTTGCCCTTGAAATTGATGTGCATACCCTAATTCTGTACGGTCAGACTCTACTTGGAAAAGCTGGAGTGATCAAATGTGATATGCCTGAGCATTCACAGCTTGATGTTCCCAGCCTTGAGAAAGAAAAAAAAACTATTTTTCCATTGAATTTGAACTTTCTCCCAAATAACGTGTGAAATTGAGTAGAGGCGCGGCCCGAGGTTACACAAGCAATGTTTAGGATTTAAGAAATTAGCTCTGTGTTATGTAAAGCGTCTTCTACACTCCGTCTACCTACACAGTTTTAAACAAAGACTGAGCATAAAAGTGATAAAGATCATCCACATCCTGTTGGGGGGGGGGGGGAGAATGAGCTTGTGCATTGAGAGAGAGTTTGCACTCTCGATTTCATATGCAGCTAATAAGAACATCCTTCAAAACAGGTATTGAAATGGCAGGCCAACATATCAATAATGTATAGTAAGATGTAATGTAAAATGTTTTAATTCAGCAAATCTCAAGCTGGCCTTCATATTAACTGTAAGTATAAACACAAGATTGTATAACAAGGCCCAAATGAAACCAACTCCTTTAACAGACCCCTCGCCAGTCAAGCCCAATGGAGCATAAAGTGCGAAACATGCCTGGTTTAGTAAATTGGTGCTGTTAATTTAAGCTCTTCTCTTCTTTTAAGCTTAGTCTATACTCTTGGGACAGCAGCATGGATTACACTTGATAGAGGAATTTTCTAAACAAAATTTGCTCATAATTAAGGGTCCTCTTGTGCCATCCTTTAATTCTTCATTTCTAACCGTAACCCTTCCCTCTGCAGCAACATCACCATTTATTTGATGAATTGATATCTATTAATTTCTACAACCCCCAGCTTACCCACTTCCCTAAGTCTTAAGAGTTCCATGGAGCAGGGGATCGTTCGTTTGGAGTTAGCATGTTCTCACCATATTTGCCTGGGTTTACTGTTGTGTGTACAACCTTACTTTTTTGGTAGGTTAAAGGAAAATGCTCAGCTTATATTTAGCTATATGATGAAAGGAGCAATGCTACAATTTAAATTAATTTTTGCCAAATTTGCAATGAAACACTTTATTATTTTGCCCTGTGTGTGTTCAGTATGAGGTACACTCATGGATACTCGTAAGTTACTTCGATTAGTATCGATATAATCGATATATATAGCAAAACAAGTTATGCTGATGTGAAATGAACAAAATGATTTCAGAAAAAGTATGTATACTGTTTTTATTGTGATGACATTATTGTGTCAGACATGGGCCCAATCTGTCCTCTATTTGCATGGGTCTTAAACTTAAAACAAACTATTCTCTCACAAACTTTCTTGGTATCTACCCTATGCCATCAATATGCTGGGACAGTCAACTGGTCTGGCCTCTATTCTTAAACCGGTCCCTTTACTCAGGCACGCACGCACACACAAAATCACACAATCACACTCGCAGTTACACTTAAAACAGCTTACCAAATTAGCTAAAACTGTGGTCAGGAAAGATAGTGGCCATTATTGACCCTCGTATATCCAATCTCAAAATAACAGCATTCTCTTGTACTGCTCTTATTCTTGATATCTCAAGGAGTTTAGACATGTCTCAAGTGCCCTGTTTTTATCCGTAATCCAAACACTCTTGCCCTTGATCACGTGGAGAAGCGCCACTCACAGATCCCAACGAGCTAGGAAACAAGGTCTCTAAGCTCACTGAAGAGCCATTCAACCCGGAGATGTTGAGAGAGTTTGTTCCAAATTCAACATTACCTTCTTTCACTCATCCAGCCTGATACGACGAGTTTCTGTCACCACGAGAACCTGTTGCCCTTTTAAATATTTACAGCAGAAAAGTGTGATCTTGTTAGTGTTTATTTATTATCATTATCTAGTCATTTTTATTTTTGGAGAGTAGTGTTGTTTTTGCCATGCAACCCTGACATTCACACCTTTGTTGTCCAGCGCTCTACTGATGGTGTAATCATGGACATAATCATTACCCAATTGTGAGAGACCTTTTGTTGCTCAGAAGTTACTCCAAACGACCTCCCATCCCTCGTAGCCAAAAGTGTGTGATGTTTGTTTCTGAGTTAATGCCACAAATTACCTCTCAGCGCTTCTCATGACAGAAGATTTAGTGTGGTACGTGTTTATCTACAGCAAAGTCACAGTTCATAGGGTGTCAAGGAAGCTCTGGATTACATTTTTTAAGTGTCTTTAAAGCAGATATTTCCTCTGGTATTTTTAACTTACTTCCTACCTCTTCGCTATCAGCCTGAGATTATATGCTTTGGTCATTTCGGTAAAACATCTATCACAAGTTGGCAGGGGTTCTCCCTTTGAGATGTGCATGTAGATCAGTTTAGAATCACCTATTCAACATCTTGTACATGTTGCAACATTTTTCAGTGTTTATCTTTTGCCAATTCGCTGTATTGCAAGCTTTTATTGTATGTGTCTGTATTTGCTGAGCACAGGCATACCCTGGACAGAGCATCACGGTGTTCTGTAAATGCTGTCTCCTCCAAGACAGAGCAGCTGCTACTAAAATTAAAATGCTACATGATATACAGTAGTAAATCATTGTTTGGTCCTTTTGAGAAGATATTAGTTGGCTTAACTCTTTGCAGTTGTAAAAAAAAGTTCAGCTAGTAGCACTTTTACACATCTGATTCACACACTCATAAAAAGACACCACAACTGATACCCAGCTTAAATCTCAAACAGTCTCACAACTATGCTATAAAATGGGCAATTAGTTAGGCCCAATGGCAAAACAAGACATCAGGCCAGCTCTCATATTTATAAATAAACAGAATATAAGCAAGCCCTGGTTATTAATAATAAAAAAGAAACAGAATAATGACTGCAATCTAAGACTTCTGGCTCATTTCCTTTTGTCATTCAACCAATAGAACACACTGAAACAGAAAAACTACCAGAGAAGTTTTGCTATAGCTATGGGCGGCACGGTGGCTCGATGGGTAACACAGCTGCCTCACAGCAAGAAGGTCCTGGGTTCAATCCCAGGGTGGAGCGGCCTGGGTCCTTTCTATGTGGAGTCTGCATGTTCTCCCTGATCTCATGTTCTCATGTCTACGTGGGTTTACTCCAGGTACCCCGGTTTCCTCCGAAAGTATAAAGACGCATTAGGTTAATACTCTAAATTGGCATTGACTTGTGTGTGTGTGTATATAGGACTAGTGACTTATGACTCATAACTATATGAGTCTTTTGTATGGATATAACTTGCGTTGCTAAGATGGTCAAAAAACAAACAAACAAACAAACATCTGCTATAGCTAAATCAGTATAATAGCATTAGATATACAACCATGTGTCATTTAAAGAAATTCCCTATTAAGTTAAGTTATATCCATGCAGATATAACTGATAATGATGGAGTCTCCTGTCACACTTGACACACGTGTTCCGAGTATATATTCTTAACATCCCTAACTACATAAACTGTTTTCTCTTCAAGCTGGTCTTCTGGCACCCGTTTCAACACAACAGAGCCCGTCTGTTAAAAGAGACATGCTTATATTTTGCATTTTATTAATCAATTATTATGGTATTATATTACATAGTTTACTTATTCTACTACTGATAATATTGACTCCCCCTTCCCCTTTAATATACAACCTATTTTTAATTTCATGTTATTTCCAAAAACGTTCTTTTTATTATATACTCCCCATTAATTCTTCTATTTAGCTTTTGTGTATTTAATACTACTCCTTTCTTCCTCATAACATTTGGAGGGTTCTTTCTTGCAACCGTCACTGCTCACTTGGGGTATATGCAGATATTTGTAAAGCTGCTATTTTAAAAAGTCTAATATAAATACATTTGACTTTACTAACAACACTGGGCAAATTATGCTTCCGTTTTATAGAGCCTCTAAGTACATTAAACATACTTACATCCTTACATTCGTTTATCACTGTGTCATTCCCCTCCTCCTCTTCACAGTCCAAAATACTGCTACAGGAGGTTGTTTGTACTGCAGAGCAGATTCCTGGTTGCCCACTCATGTCCATCCATGAATAGAACCAGCACAAGGTACATGCTGTAAAAATGGTTAATGACTGCACCCAACTGGCAAAACAAATGTTCCAGAAACTACCTTCAGGTAAATTCTAGAAAACCCATCCAGGACGAGACAGTTACCACAGCAGCTTCTTACAATGCGGCATTAGTTTCATTAAGCAAGTGAACACCTACCCCACCTTAACCTCCATCCTATTCCAATGCTATGTATTCAGGTGCTCCCAGATATACTATGGGGTTTCATTAGCATTGGATTGTATTGCAAAACAAGGGGAAGTTTATATAGACTATCATAGCCTAGTCTACCTTAAACATAAAATACTTAAAATACTTATATTAACCTACAGTTGGGCAAAATCATTACCATAAAGCGTATTTTATAATAAAGTGTTAAATATCGTAATAACTTATTATTAATAACTTGAATACGTGTAAAGAAAGTGAAATCAAAAACAAAATATTCAATCATTTGGCTGCTGCCCAGAATCTGTGGACTCACCCAGATAAGTTTGAAAATTCAGCATATGGTTTCTAGTGCATATGTCTTTGTGTTTTATACCCCCATTATAGTCAAGTTTCTGCAGTCTGAGGGAGAGAAGGCTGGTTGAGCAAGAAGTGGCATCTCCCCAGATTGCAACTATGACTCCATGACTACCAATCCTGCGATGAACTGGCGGCTGCCCAGATCATCCACAACCATGATCAAAAATGTGGGAATATAAATTTGAAAATAAAGAGTTTTAACATAGTTTGTAGACAAAATAATATAATTTTGCTACCGAATAGAATATGACACACTTTTGTCATGCACTGCACTTAATGAATCTTTTATGCATGTTTTGTCTATGAATTTTGTAATATTCATATGTATGACCAATTGACCAATTAATTCAGCTGATTGGAGCCATTTTGAGATAATGAGCATCGGCTGATGCCCTTTATCACAAGAGCGATATTCAAAACTAGGAGAAAATGCATATAAACTTTGTTTCCTGCATTACAATTTGCAACTCATAAATGGGGACTCCTGAGTAATTAACAGAGAGATGCTAAGAAAACATTATGTAATGTGGGGCAATTTAACAGAAGAATTTAGCATTTATGTGTGTGCTGTAACAATGCTGCCTACAGTATCAGCCACACCAAAGGACCTCCAGATGCATATCTAGCAAATAAAAGTGTTTTGATTTTACTACCCATCTCATTAATTAACACACCATTAGTTAACATTCTTTAAACATGAAAGCATTAGTAAAACATGCACAACGTTTACAAGGAAACAAATTAACAAACTTCTAATTTTATTTGTATCAATATAGGCTTTACTTTAGAATATCAGTAAACCAACAAGGCAAATGTTAATCTTAATCTTATCCTGTTAAAATACTACATGCCCTGTTTCTCTTTACTTTCACCTCAACTACCTCATTCATTCATTATCTTCCGCTTAATCTCCGGGCGCAAGGGCAGGAACAACCCCAGATGGGACGCCAATCTATTGTAGGGCGCGCACACAGTCACACACTAAAGGCCACTTTAGAGACACCAGCTAACCTAACACACATATCTGTGGGAGGAAGCCGGAGTACCCGGAGTAAACCCACGCAGACACTGGTGGCCATGCAGACTCCACACAGAATGGACCCAGACTGCTCCACCTTAGGATTGAACCTTCTTGCTGTAAGACAGTGGTGCTGCCCACCTCAACTACCTGTTTAAAATAAATTATAATATTTATAAAATAATATTAATATTAAAAATATTATCACATTTTGACTGCCCTGCACCAAATGTCTACACTTGAAACATGTTTAGCAAAATTCCCTGTGTTTAATGGTAACGAAAAAGTGAGTCGTTCTAAAGCCACATATTTACACAGGACATAATGACATGCTACAACAGTAATGGATCTCATTTCCTGTGTAAAATAAGCAGCCACCATCTTGTTCTACCACCTGGTGAGAAATAAAATGTTTACGGACTGGAGATGAATAAAGATAATCAATGTAAAGACCATGACAAGACAACACAGAGATACTGCTGCATTGTTCTTGCTCTGGAGCTGGATGCGTTCCCAGAAAACACCTGTACACGTTCTAAGGGATCAGGCTAATCTTTCGAATGCTGCATCATGCCGTGCGTGGGAATGATCCAATCTCTATGCCAGCCATATCACTTAATGAAGTAGAGAGTGAAGTGAAGTAGCTTTGGAATAGGGAGAGAAATTGAAGAAGGATGGCACGTATAAGAGCAAGATGAACACCTGTGAAGGTAGCTCGACATTTTTCCCTTGGAGTTCTACTTGATCTACATTCACACTGCATGCTTTGAATAGAAAATGTCAACAATATCCAAACTTGAGCCAGTGTAAAGCTGGTAAATTGGAAGAATACATTGAGGTTGATAGATGCTCCTGGGTAATGTATTTAAATGCTGTTTCTTATATGCTCGCCTCAAGCTGTAAAATATAAATGATCTACCGACAAAACGCGAAGGTTGACGGTGGTTAGAAAGGCTCGCCTTATCACATTTATGCCTACAATAATATTTGCATACATTCAGATCCCTCACACCCAAATGCATCGTTTTTTTTTTAAAAGACATAGCTGTATGATATATAATCTGGTCCGATCTGATTTAGTTAAATGTATTCCCTGTCAATTCCCACGACTATCTGAGACTGGTGTGGCAAATGCCAACTTGGAGTACAGTTAAATATGGTGTAGAAAAACCGATGTGATCCATTCTCATGGATCATTCAAGTGGATCCTGTACAACACATCTTAGGTAAGGCAAAACTAAATCTCCTGCCTCTACCATTTTCACAGCACTAACCCCACCTAGAAAATCATGTAACTATAGTGAGCATATAGTAACAGTTACAGTTCATATAAAAAGCATAATTATACTTGGTGTATATAGAACTAAATTGTACATACACTGTGTAAATATCACCTGCCGGTCTACTACTGGTTACATATACTGGTAGTTATAACATTAGCCAGTACCTAGTTGGTGGCACATGGCGCAAGTAACAACCCTAAACATGGCACCAATTTATCGTAGGGCACTCACACACTCACAGACTATGGGCACTTTAGAAACACTTAGAAACGCTGTCTTTAAAGTTTCAGAAGAAACAGAAGTACCTAGAGTACCCACTCACCTGGACATGGGGAGGAAATGCAAATTGTGCCACTGTGAAGCCCATGAACAGTACATTTTAAAGGAACTTTGGGCCATCATTCTCACAGTTATGAAGAAAAGAGAAAGAAAAAGTGGATCATATCATTTGTGAGGCGAGGGGGGATGCTGTATTTAAACTATATACTTTCTATGGCTTGAACATTATTTTTCAAGTTATCACAGACAAACATCTGGTCAATAAATACCTACATTATTAAAAAAAAACATTTTACTCAATTATTTAAGAGTGCTTGGACTAAAAGAGGAGCTAGACAAACCTTTAGACCATACACCAACTTCCTATGAGTCAGGTAAATGTTTTACCCCACCAGTTTGCTAGCTTGTGAAAAAAGGTAATTCACTTATTACATGCATACACCTTATAATATGCCCTACAAGATAAAGCAATGCTTCAAACTCAAAGATCATCCACTGCCCTGAACCAGGGAACTAAAGGAATTACCTCAGCCTGAGAGATGATGCTGTCATGGCCTATTCTAGCACCACAACTCAACCTTCACCAATCACCATGGGCCATCCAGAGCTGAGAAAAACTCTTCCCAGCTTCGCACCTCTCTTCGTTTTGTCTCTCTCACTCCACTGTTCCTCGGCATCCTCTCTAGTTACTGCCAGCACAAAATGTTGGCTTGCTTCTTACAGAAACCCTAGACCATGAAAGTTAGACAGAAAAAGGGCAAGGAGTAAAAAAAGTGATTATAGCTACAGGGGGCTTCACCTTCCAGAGAGATGATCATGTTAAAGTGGTGGGCACTGAAAGCAAGAGAAAGGCCATGTGATGCAGCCAAGTGAGAAATCAAAGTCCTATACAATGTAATATAAAAACACCCAACAAATTATAATTTAAAAAAACAAACAAGCCTGTAAACATGTTTGGGTATGATAAAATATGCCTTTCTTTATCCTGTGACCAAGAACAATATATGTTAAAAGAGGGAGATCAAGCTTTCAAATACAGCACAAAGCAGTTTGCAGTCTGGGCTAAATTTGCATAGTTTAAGCTACATTTAACCAAACAGGCCTGGACAATTTACAATTAGAAACGTTTATCTAAGCATTCATTTGGGTAGCAATTACCAGTCACTGCAACCCTACATGTGCTGACATTGCAAGCTCAAAAATCCCCAAAGATGGCAGTGCCATGGGCAATCACTGCAGCAGCTTTAAAAGCTGAGCTGGTGTTCATGTTAAGCGTATTAGGATATGCTCAGGGTATGTATAACAACACTGAGCCGTCTCATGAAGGAAAGTCTGGGTGTTCTCCAAAAGAAAACACAGTAAACTGCAGACATGCTCTTGATCGGCACATTGCAAAACAAGCCTTTTAGTGAGCTTCTTAACTAGCTAATTTCTCCCAAGTAATTTCTCAGATGTGACTTTAAACCATAAATTATAAATGTTAAAAACCTGTACAAATTCAGCTCCTTGATAAATGAAGTATGAATGAAATAAACAAGTGGGCGCACTGAGAAAAGCATGCTGCTACTAATCCCATAAATATTTACAATGTGGAGAACCAGAAGAATTAACATGAAAAAGTTAGAAGAGTTATATTTTTTATGCTGCAGACACTGATAGCAAAATCAGGACAAACATCACAATTCAGCAATAGTTACAATCACAGCCTAAAGACTGTGCTCACAGAAAGTATTCAGATGAATTTTTATTAATTGGTCACCAAGAATATAACGATAATACCAAAACCTAAAAAGTGGCTCGATTTTGAAACTGTGCTTTCTGGAAAGGGTGGTTATCGCAAGCATGGATGTATCTGAGGGAGCAGAGGCCAGCTGGAAGATTATCCACTACTGCAACAACAGCAACCCAGCTCTGGGGTGGACTGACGTCCCACCCGAGGCACCTAATCTTGAGCTCTATGTTCTCCAGGGTTGGTTCCATCTTGCATCCTGTCCTGCTGGATAGTAATCACCACTGGCACCCCCCTCACCTCCACTGACCCCCTTTCATTAATGAATTAATACATGGCTAATAACAGGTTTAGGAACTCAATTATTTCTTATCCATTCGCTTCAGGGTTACAGTCCAACGCTTCCAGGAATTCTGAAAAGACTCCTTAGCAAGCAAACGTTTTTAGCACAATTATGTCACAGAAAGCTGTTGAAAAGTTTCTTTATAGGAGAGCTCAAATAAAACAACACAATGTCTGAGAGCTGGAAAATGGCACCTTCAAAACCACGGGGCTTTTAATTGCCAAAAATTGCTGAGGATTTTTCATTAGGAAATACTTGGCATAGGAAACTAGCATGTATTTTATGGCATGAGAAATGAATTCCCGTCACCGGTCAGTACCACTAACAAATGCTCAGAGTGCATCAGGCATGACATGCTGAATAGGCATTCACACAGCTAAACCGAGCTCCTTCATCTGTCAGTACGGCAAAGCTGTGCACATGCATCATCTCACAATCAAAAATTCGCATTGAAGCTGCAGTTTTGGCGGTTTTTTTTCCTGCCAATTGATTTTAAAATGAGCAGCAGGTAAAGTCCAGCTGGAGGAAGTCAAGGTTAATTGCCTTGCTACTGAAGCAGTGAGCTTGAATCAAATCCATGACATTTCCGATCACAGCTAGATTCTACATGTACTGGTGGCGTTCGTGTTGAAAATATCAAGGTATTCGACCAAAAAAAAAAAAAAAAACAAACAGTAAATGTATGCTACTGTAAGATAAAAATATGCATAAAATAAAACACTAAGATTTCAGTTACCAGAATTGGTGAAAATATTTATTTCTTCTCAATGCACAACATTTCTCACAATGTACTTTTCTGTAATTCAGCTTCATGTAGTTCAATCAGTGGGCACCCCCTTCTGCTACTCCTCAAGTAAACACAAAACTCACCAGTATGTTAGGTTTATTTGAAGATATAAAAAGTATATCATCTAGTTCTTACCCAAAAAAATTGTCTATTACATCACAAATAGCCTTTGCTGACATAGCTGATTAGATTATTTTTATTTATAATACATTTCCTTGATGGTCGCCAGTCAAATAGGAGTTCTACTGCCATCAAGACAAAAAATCTAATGCATTTGTATGTATGTATTTTACTTTATTCATGTAATAAATATTTATAGAATGTTTACATACATCTATTTCTTACCCCAACTCTTAAGGGTTAGAAGGGTCTTACTGCACGCCGCTGCTGTAATTTCAATTCATATTCTATTAGTTCCTTACTTAATCCATTTTTCCCATAACCTGCCTCTCCTGACCCTGACTGTCCATTCTACTTGCTACAGTCTAATGCTACATTGAATTAATTCATTTATTTTAAATCATTTCGGGATTGTGGTGAGACTGAGCCTAAACAGTAGCACAGGAGTCAAGGCGGGGAGAAACGCTACAATAGGTAAAAATCTGTCAAACATTTCAACGATTTTCAACTGATGTAGTCTTGACACACCAAATTTCAAGCAGCTGAGGTTTAAGATCCTCGCTCGCTGTTGGCCAACGGTGGCAGTGAGGCAGTGCTGAAACTTGAACCCTCAATCAAGTGGTTAATAGTCTGGTACTTAAGTTATGAGTAGCAGGCACCCATTACAATTTATTACTTTAGCCACTCCCTGCTAAAAGGTTTATAAATGTCTACACCTGCACAACAAGAAATTTTTTTGACCTTTTGCACTACCCTATTAAAACACTGTCCATAAAGAAATTATTAGCCATGGAATGTCAACAGTTAGCCCATGCTCATTTTTTCAACATTAGTGTCTAATATCACAAGTTGTGATATCCTTCTCAAAACATCAAAGATTGTTGCAGCAACTAATGGGACACAATACCGATACGGTTTCTGGGTGTAGCTTTTAGAATTTGTGGATTTTGCCATCTAACTGAGAAACAGCCATCAAATCCCTATAACGAAACACAGCAGCTGGATGAATCATACTGATGACTTAAAATACACCTCAAGACAAACTGGACCTGAATAAGTAGCGGACTGGTTTTGGTATATTGGATCTGTGAAAACAGGTGATTATATTTACAGCTGCAGAAATAAAAATGTGTCAACATTCATAAGTGCACAAGTACCATGGTCACTATTAATATCGACTTCATTGGATTTGGAGTGAATATAAACACGGATTAATGTTTCCTGGTCATACTGTTATAAACGGTAAGTTTTAGCTAATTATCATATTGGCTTCCAAACCTATGAAAGACCATGTTCAAAATTTACCTCGTCATATAACCTGAGCTGCAACTAGGCTTCTCAGTTCAGCTGGGTTTATACAGGACTAATGTGAGCCTGTGATTCCCAAAATTGCTTCCCTTTACTGGTCACTGCCCCCCACTGAGTGCCCTGCAAGATCCCGAGAGAGGAAAGACCAAGCAGCTTGACATACTACTGAGCAAAAACTTTCTTCAGAATAAATAATCCCTGTCCCTCTTACCCTCCCCTAACCACCCCCAACCACCCCCTTTCCCCAAAATAGTCAGAAAAAGCAGCTTAATGACTAAGACAGCCACAGATTTTTAATATGCTAATCAAGCATCCTTGCTCTATGAGCATTGTGCCAGGGGGCTTTTTATAACCAAGCAAATGAGGATGCTCCAGCATTATGGATCCTTTCTTAGAAATGAACACATTGCTTCAAAGGATGTTGGGTGTTTATCAGAGGAAGAAACACAGGCACTAAAATATACCCTGTTACAAAACTCTGATCCTTTCTTAGTATATTTCACCAGGCATGTATTCAGTTGCCAAGGATGATCTCTGTACAGCCATTCCTTTCATACCCACATAATCCAAAACAGGGTCACAGGCAGACCTTGTTAGGGCTTAACAGACAGCAACCACAGACCGACAGACAGATCCAACCTAGGGGCAGCGTTTTGCATTCAGCATGTCAGTTAGACCGACTACTTTTGTGCAATGTGAATATACAGTGGGTACGGAAAGTATTTAAGTATTTGAAATACCCCTTTAAATTTATCACCCTTTGTTTCAGTTCAGCCATTTGCTAAAATCAAAAAAGTTAATTGTTTTCTCAATAATGTACACTCAGTATCCCATCTTGACTGAAAAAAACAGACAGAAATTTTTGCAAATTTATTAAAAAGGAAAGACTGAAATATCACATGGTCATAAGTATTCAGACCCTTTTCTCAGTATGTAGTAGAAGCTCCCTTTTGAGCGAGTACAGCCACGAATGGAATGATGCAACAAGTTTTTCACACCTTGATTTGAGGATTCTCTGACATTCTTCCTTGCAGATCCTCTCCAGCTCCGTCAGGTTTTATTGGGAACGTTGGTAGACAGCCATTTTCAGGGCTCTCTAGAGATGCTCAATTGGGTCTAGGTCAGGGATCTGGCTGGGCCAGTAAAGAATGGTTACAGAGTTGTTCTGAAGCCACTCAGATTGTAGCAGTGTTCATCTTTCCTTCAATTTCAGTCAGTCGCCCTGTCCCTGCAGCTGAAAAACACCATGTCTCACTGTTGGGATTATATACGGTAGGTGATTTCTTCACACATACTGCTTAGAATTCATGCCAAAAAGGTAAAGTCTGTGTTTTTTTGGCACACTATGTCTTGCACTGAGGCGAGGCTTCCATCAGGCCACTCTGCCATAAAGCCCTGGCTGGTAGAAGTCTGCAGTGATATTTGACTTTGTGGAACTTTCTCCCATCTCTTTATTGCATCTCAGGAGCTCAGCCACAGTGATATTTGGATTATTCTTTACCTTTTTCATCAAGGCTCTTCTCCCACGATTGTTTGGCTGGAAAACCAGGTCTAGAAAGAGTTCTAGTCATCGCAAACTTCTTTCTTTTAAGAATTATGGAGGTCACTGTGCTCTTAGGAACACTGAGCGCTGTGAGGTCTTAAACACAGCTGGACTCCAATAAAGGAGTAGAACCATCTCAAGAAGTAAAAGAAGAAATGGACAGCTTGTGAGTTAAATGAGTGTCACAGCAAAGGATGTAAATACTTACGACCAAGTGATATTTCAGTTATTCCTTTTTAATAAATTTACAAACATTTATACGATGGGATGCTGTGTTTATTATTGAAATATAAAATGAACTTTTTTATTTTAGAAAATGGCTGCAATGAAACAAATCATGAAAAATTTAAAGGTGTCTGAATACTTTCCGTACCCACTGTATAACAGAATTCTCCATACACCATGAAGGATTCAAACGTGCAGTGTGAGGTCTGACCAAATAGCACAAGCATGTCCAACATGTGTCAGGTTGGGAATTTGGGGTTTAACGGACATGGCTCAAGGGTCCCAAAGTGGAGGTTAAGCAGCACTGCAACCCTTATTCAAGAGGTCATTACAGTACAGTATTTGAGCTACCACTAATCACCCGTGACTTCGTAATTTTATACCCACTTACTGATAATAGGTTTAAAATATGAAACATACAGGTAAGGAATCTCCACAGACTTAAGTAACTCTCAAAGAGCGTTTTATATTTTCCACTTCCCCAACAAGTCAGGTCAACATCTTTCTGCCCTGCACTCCTCAACAGCGGTCCATAAAGAATGGGTTGCCAACTTGTGGACAACTTTACTGCACAGAGCCCTGTACTGAACTCCAAATGAACGGGACTGAAATTAACTGGAATGCCAACTTAGCTCATTTTTCAACATCAGTGCCTAAACATCATAGAAAATGTCCCAATATCTACTGAAACATCTTCTCAAACAGCAAAGGCTGTTGTAACAAATCATAAATACAGATATTAACTACCACACTACGTTCCACAAGACCTGTACATACACAAAACACAATTGTTCCTGCCCTTGGCCCAGAGTTGTGGGGTGGCTTTCAACCCCGTGTGGATTAAGTAGCAGATATGAATGAATGAATGAATGAATATGTAAACAAAACAATGATGACAAATTATATTAATGGTAGTACAAATACACATATTTTTTATTTGACCAGTTGTTCACACTACAACATCCATAGCAAAATATAATATACCATTAAATATATATTTAATTATTATTATTATTATTATTATTATTTGTTAGAATCATTATGTCCATGGTCATTAAAGCAAAAGGAAGTTGATCAGTTTGCAGTGAAAAATTCTTCTTACCTGTACAACCACCAAATCTCTATAGACAAACAGCAGCAAAATGGATCTGGAACTGAAGATATTTTTGTATGTAAATCTAATATTAGCACCAAAGCTTGCAGCACAGGGCCCAAGGTGTGAAACAACCCAAGACAATCCATGACAGATTTCTGTTCAATCCTAGAAAACTCTATTACCACGTCAGCTAAAAACAGACATGGTAGCGGATTAAGAAACTAGTGAATCTAGGCTGTCACACTAAATTAGATTCAACTGTGAAAGAGTCAGTTTATAAATGTGCTGATAAAAAGATCAGATTCTGAGGTGCTTTACACACAAGTTAAATAATACACATTGGAAATGAGATATAGCATCCAGAATTTTTTGGTTTGGTAAGTCTATATTCGTTGCAATTAAAAGTTTAAAGACTTATAAACGTCATGTCCGACACAAAAACCTATGCAATGCCATTTATACACAAGTATAATAAGAGTTTCATGTACTAAATGTATTTACTTGTTGGCTCTCAGCAACTCCTGATGGCCCTGCAATAGACTGCCATTCAGTCCAGCGTACACTTGACTCTGCAAAGTGAATTCTGGGACAAACAAGAATCAAGCCACCCCACCACCCCGACCAGGAAATGAGGGTTGAAACATGTTTTGACATTTTTAGTCAGTCTAACAGAGGCAGCTTGACAGTGGACTGCTTTGAACCCTCAACCTTCTGGGTCCATAGTACCATTGATGATAGACCACTAGAGTGGTCTATGACTATACTGCTCACGGAACTTAGGGTATACTTCAAAATGAAATATTCCAGATGGAATTGTGTTTTTTGCAGTGCATTAGTCATAAACTCAAAATATTGCAGAAATGTTAATACACTGAAATAAGTGCATCCCAAAACCAGATACTGACATACGCAGAACACATGAACAACAGTAGCGAAAGAAGTATTGTAAAATGGGTGCGAAGAATAGCATTACCAAGTAACAAGGACATATTATGGTAAGGCCGTTTGGAACTAAAGACAAAGTCAAACAAACTTTACACATTTTTTTAAAACTTAAAAAGGTACTAAAGCATGACATGGCTCTCAATGTCTACATGCAGTATACCATTATATTATTATAATTAACAATGAATAAGCACAGTGGTGCCTGTTCTGCATAGGTTTTATTTCAATATCAAATGAGTAGACTTTTAGGTTGAATCATTTTATAACTGTTAAAATAATAAAATTATGTTACAAATCTGTATTTAACACGGCAAACATACAAGTATACACTGCTCACAAAAAATAAGAGGATATTTCATTATTTTATATTACATCATATATTATACTTTTTGTGAGCAGTGTATTATAAAGGCAAATTATGTCTCACATTATTACATAGAGCATATTCTGTTATACCTCTCCTTATATGTTTGAATAATGGAGCTACAAACTGCATTCCCCTGACATCATGTACTGGTGAAGCCAAACTTGGAGACAAACACCAGCGAAAGGCAACAAAATATTCTTTAATTTACACTGTGCACAGTTCTTTATATATCCCACCTAAACACTACCTTTTTATCTGTAAGACTCCTTAACAGTCTTTCTTACAGCTCTCACTATGTAGCTGGGAGGCTAACATTCTTCGTCCCATTTATGCTGTCGGAGACGGGAGCGTTTACTGCCGGGAAAACCGTCAACTCTGCCTTCCTGCCCTTACGGTATTTAAACCAACATATATTTGTTAAGACACATTTATTGAAAACTGGAACCCATAACAGTGAATAAACAGGATAAACGGGCTAGAGAGTGAACAAAATAAACCGATTAAAGAAGGCTAATGAGGATAAAACAGGCTTACAAGGCTACTAGCTAAGGAAGCTAATAAGATGAACAGAGGAACAAGCTATGGCTAACAATTAAGACAGGACAAAGTCAACACACTAAAAACGTGCAAAGCAAAGAGGTGAGTAAAGCTACAGCACAGACAGACAAAATGGACAAATACCAAAATTTTACATAAACAAAAAAAGAATTAACCAATTAGACACAAGACTACAGAGAGTGATAGGAGACGAAAGCAAACTGGGAAGGAATGATACCTGGTAGCAAATACGCTGTTGAATGCTAGGACTTGGCAAAAAATGTTCTAAAACAAACTGTGCCACCTTGGTGTTCTGACCATGCTTTATTCAGCTCCAGAAATTAATGTTAAATAAATGTTATTTAGTAGAAATTCAGAGAAATGTAGTGTTTATAGATTCAGTCTATAGGGGTGGGTGATATGGCCCCAAAATAACATCACAATATTTTAGGGTACGTTTGCAGTAACAATATATTTGGAGATTTCAACAACAGAAGTATATTTTCTACTTTTATATTTTTTTTCTTTTCTCGTACTCAGCTGCATGCTTCTGTTTGCGTTTCTGCTTTTTGTTGTTACAGACCTTTTCCATAGCTTACATATTACTGTCATTTGTTTACATGTAATATTTTGTACCAAAATGACCTCCACACTACCAAAGTCGCTTCCCTTTTTGGAACAAACTCCTTCACCGCAGAAACTCTATCTGTTGCTCTACCTCCAAGTCATGTTATTGATGTAAGCCATACTCTGTGCAAACGCATTATCGTAATATGGACGTTTTATATCGTTTAAAAATGATTCCGGTACTATCACAAACCCCCCAATTCCTAGTTCTTAAGGGCCAAAATGTAGCAAACTTCAAATGTGTAAGACCAGGCCTGTTTTCCTTGTTAAGTATGAGGATCTCCAGCTACATCACACTCAAAATGAACAACTTCTCCCACAATCTGTATACAAACACAAATTGTTCGTTGTTCAATTATACAGGATAATTGATTCACAGTCTTACGGTTCTGCTCATCACCAATTCTTTGACACTATGCCACCACCTAGGCGGTGAGAACAAATGTTGCAAGTAAGTGCACTTGGCAGTGACTTGGCAGTGAGTATGCTCGGCCAATTTCAAATATGACACTTAGCCTAGCAGAGTGCCGAGGATCAGAGCGAATTAAAGGCAGCAGAGGGAGGATTGAAGGGGATGAAGCAGCCACAAGAGGAGTGCTGCACATCTCTACCTTCCTTCCGCCTATGTGAGACAAGGGCAGTGAAGACAGGAGCAGTTTGGGGGGAAAAAAAGTCAAAGCTAACAGCAAACATGCCCTCTGCCCATGGCTTAGCGTATGGCAGAGAGAATCAGAAAATGGATTGAGATGAATGAGAGCAGGACCCTGAGCTCAGTCCAGCAACCAAGCAACTAGATTACACAGAAGCCTCGGTATCTGGCCAGAACCTGCTTGTACATTGATTTTAGTCTGTAAAGCAGTGATGCCACATAGGATTTTACATCCCTTTCTTTAATGTAAATTTCCATATTGTGCACATAATTCAGTTCAACATTCAAATATTGCTAGGCAGATTGAGTGGAAACACCTGTAGCTGTGTAAACTATACTGCTCACAAAAATGAGGGGATATTATGAAGTATCCCTTAAGTTTTGTAAGCAGTATATTCATAGCTTCAACATAATGCATATGCAATGCATACACTCACTTTCTCACACACTAAGGACACTTTGGAAACACCAGTTTACCCAAGACCCATATTTGGAATGTGGGAGGAAGCTAGAGTACTCCGAGAAAAGTCACATGGCCGAGTTAGGGGACACAAATTCCACAGGGGGTCAAGGGTTGAGATTGAGCCAGGGATCTCAGGGTTGTGAGGTGGCAGTGCTAATCGCGCTTGGTACTGTGTCTTTCTCAGTGTAACTTGTGTCAGCATATAGATTTTGCCATCTGTTGTTTTTCTTTCCAAGGTATTTCTGCTGAATGATTCAGCTAAGGTTCACTAAGTGTGTTTTTATGCTGTTACTTTTGTGTCGTGGACAGCTGACTCACGAGTTTTGTCTTAATCTTCATAGTCTGCATGGTGAAATACGTTAACATGGTTGTCGACCTGGTTGTCTTCAACGGCATCCAATTTCCGACAATTTTTCAAAGCAAAACCACATCCACTGGAGTGAGTTTGATACAGGTCTAGCAATTAAATGTAGCCACGTAAACGGTAAGGCTGAAGTGTCTGTATTTTGCCTCTTGGTGATCATCTTCTCTGAAAAATGGCATATAGATCACACATCTAGCCAGTGTGTAGAGTACTGAACAAATGACAAATGCTGAGACAAGTTTTTCTCGCCAATGAGTTGTGAATTGGTCAAGTGCTGACGCATGTTTGCATTCTGAAATGTGATTGCTACCCATCATTGCAGCTCTTGTTTAACCACAAATGCCACGGTGTGTGTGTTGGGGGAAGAGCCATGTGTGCGGTCAACAAGGCTGATGATAGACTCTTCGCTCATGCCTACACGAATCATCGTAAATAACAGAGAGGGTGATCTCCGTCTTCCACTAATCATTCTGCGTGCCATCCCTCTTCCCCTGCATTTCTCACTGGCACACATACATACAGAGGACTCACCGGAGGGGATATTTATAAAATGATATGTGGTTACCAGATTGAGAGTAAAAAACGCATATGTGCATAAATAATTAATTTGCCTATTCCTCTTCCTAATTCAGTCATACTAAAAATGAAATTGTATGTAAAATGTACCTCATATTTCTCCCGGTTATCTTCAAATAAAGCCATGGCTATATCTCAACCTCTGATAGCGCGATGGCTTCTGTAATTAGGGAATTCCTCCTTGGTTTTGTGCAATCAAAATATAGCGAGAGGCAAACTATGCTATCAACTATCCTAACATTACGACAATAAGCCCAACACAGTTATTAATGCTAATTTATGTGGTTCAATGATTCAATATGATTGCAGCACAGCTCCTGAGAACCCAGCTGGTTTCAGATCTCAGTCTCTGCCTGTGTGGCATGTCCTTTTTGTGCGGATTTACTCTACCTACTCCAGTTTCCTTCCACACTCCAGAAACATTCCTTAGGTTAGTTAGTTGCTCTCAATTGCCCACAATGTGAGGGTGTTTGACTTGGTTTGTTAGAACCTCGCTCCTGTCATGAACAGCCATTAATGCTGATGTGACTGTCAACGAACAAATCGAACAGTCAGCTGTTATGTATCTAACAGGGCTGATGTGTGATGTGGTGTTGTTCTTTGCAGGCAAATAGTCATTATTATCAAATCCTGCACCTCTCTCATTCATGCCTGTTTATATGATATGAAAATGTGCGTAATTAATTCACAGCTGGATTTTATGTTGAAAGTGTGTAATTAGGCTCACTTAGACTATAGCCTCCCCATAATGAGTTGCTCTTTTCGTCAAAGAACAAATTATACACAAACACATTAAGCCTACGGGTATTAATTTAAAATGGGCGGCTCGAAATTAATGAAGGAGGGGGGAAAAACAAAAGCGAGCAATACGTTTTCAATCAAAAAACTAGTGATAGGTGTACTGGTTAGGGCTCACAAAGAATAGACAAACTCTACCTTAACTGTCCTTAAACATTAGTCCTTCAGTGTGAAGACATGGTAGTGCTTCGGCTAATATAATAAAACCTGTTTTTTTCTCTTCCACTTACAATACATTGCATGTTTTAATACGTTTTGAAAAGCTGTCTTTTGTTTTTTTCCTGCAGCCATTTTGCAAACAATTTATAACGCAAAAAAAAAACAATTTACTCCTAAACACTGGAACTGCAACACTGATCAAGAAAAGTGATTAAACGAAATCACCAGATTGATAGACATGGTAAGAAAAAAAATGGAGAAAATGTTCTTGATTTAACAATGCCCAATCATCTGAATTCACTTGATCCAGATTGATGTTGCTAAAAAAACATGGCATTTATGCCTCTACAGCATGCCACAGATTGGAGCTAGGTACTTGAAAATTTGATCATTGCCGATCTTGGCAACACCTGCTAGTTCCTTGATTTGCATAACCTTCCTAGTATTGCTATCTCAGTGTTAAAGAGTAGAAAATCAGGAACGTACAAGTTATACATAAAACAATCAAAACAGTTCAGGAATTTGTGAATTGATTTGTCATCTTACAATGAATACTTCTACAAATTGTGCTGCATTTACAACACAGAACGACAATCCCTAAAGTCGCTCTAGGTTTATTTCTTAAGTTTTAGTAGCCCTGGTGGCTTAGTGGTAAGAGCCAGCTGTTTTAGACAGCAGTTCTTGTGTGCATACTAAAGGACACAGTGCTTTTGTATTGTATTTACATTGCAATTTAGGCATATGGTAGAAGCTCTTATCTAGAGCGTCTTAAAAACTGATACAGTTCAAGCAGGTTAAAGGTCAGTAGTGAACTTGAACCCAGTACCTTCTACAGTCTTTAATTTGTGTCTTGAGCTGCTACTGTTTTCCTAAAAAAAAAATGGTATCGGCAAACTTAATAGCCTTATTTATACAAACCAGGATTTTGTTTTGCTCCTTCTGCTTAATAATTATTTTACATTCCTAATTAAACCTAAAAAAATAGTTATTTTCTTTGATGTGACAAAAACGATGATAAAGGAACTGACATTGAAAAAGTCTGGTGATCTGTGGAGTGCCAGTCATTATCATCACCAAATATCTAAAAATAAATAAATAAATAAATACGTTTTTTAAAAAAAACACTTCATGCAGATCCTCTTGAAAAATTGTGGCACTACCTGGAACAATGAACATTGATGTTGCCTACATCCAGGAACTTGTCCAGTTCATGCCAAATCAAATTGCAGCTGTTATTCATGCTCATAAAATTTCAGTCACAGCTGACTAGTTTTTCGTCTGCTGAGCTCTTTTCAAATAAACATTTCACAACAAAAAGCAGCTGTTCCTCACGGCCCCTAGAGCAAAAGCGAAAAGGTAAAAAATCCTAAGTTTGAAGAGGTAAAAACCTTGGGAGGACCAGGACTCAAAAAAGGTTCCAACCTCCCTGGGCAGCCTAAATAATATACGTAATAATATGTGGGTTTCTTCTGGGTACTTTTCACATTCCATAGTCACTCTTCAATTAAACTGGTATTTCTAGTGTGCCCAAGGGTGGATTTGTTTCGTAAATGGACTGGCATCCTGTATAAAGCTGGTTCCTAACTATGTACCTAGGGTACTTCAATTCTCATTGATGCTGAACAGGATTAAGCAAGTTATACAAAATCAGTAGATGAGTGAATAAGGAGGTTTGCTCCCCTAGGGAATCTGCTCGTGCACCTGTTGTTTTAAGAAGCTTAACACAACTTTGTGGAAATGTCCCAAAAACCACTCTGTCAAACCCCCTGTGCTGCAATTCGTATAGCCGTATATAGTAATGCATGAGTTATTAGTCACTCTGGATAAGCGCTTCTGCTAAATGCCATAAATTTAAATGTAGTGCAAATTCCTGCTCTATCCAAAATGTTGTACATGCTAAACACGTGGTTAGAGTGTCAATAAATATACACACAATTATCCATCACATTATTACACAAACATGGATTTTTGTGTGGAATGTTGCACATTTCAGGGCCATATTTGCAACATCAATTAAACAAAAAAGTCTTTGGTGCGAAGACAGTCTCACAACCAATCATCAGTCATCCCATAAGTATTCTCTGCCCTCATTTTAACAGTCTCGATCATCTAGAGATAAACGTCCAACCTGTTCACCATAGCATTTTTCCTTATTCACACCCAAATCCATCTCGAAACAATAGAGAACAAGAGACAGAGTGTCTCTCAGATTGGTTTAGATAGCAATCCCAACATCGCCTCTGGTCTCTGCAGGTGCCAGTTTACTAAGTCTCTCTCTCACACACACACACACACACACACACACACACACACACACACACACACACACACACACACACACACACA
>JAUZST010031886.1:0-28976 GCA_034779995.1 Parotocinclus haroldoi | reverse complement strand
TCTCCCGGGGATCCCAAAAATCCTCCCATATCTCGCTGACCCGCTTTGTATCCGCTCTAAGTGGCGACTTGTGGCTTTTTTTTCTTATTCGCCTCTCACGTTAATTTTGTCCGATAAAATGGAATTTTGGTTCAAATAAGCAAATAAAATTACACGTATATAATAGGATTTGTTTCGGTACTTTAGGATTCGGTCCGAATAACCGGATTCGACTGTGTGTAACCTATTTAAATGACTACGATTGGAAACTCAACATAAGCTAGGTTAGCTGGCTAACATTAGTGCACAGCACAGGTAGTAGCTAAACTTGTCTCGAGTAAATTAAACATGGCTGCTTTTTTAAATCACACACTGCTTATTAGCCCAATTAGATCTAACTAACTAGTAAACTTGACTAGATACTTGATGTCTGATGTTTGTAACCTTGCATTGTTTAATTGTCACAGTTTAAGGACGATTATTAAACAAATAGTACGTTCCTTAATGACATTATTTAAAGCTAAAGCCAGTGCTCCAAGATGATCTGGCTAAGTTAACACATGTTAAGCATCCTTAGAGCAGAGCATGCAACATTCCTTCACATACACAGCTTCAATCAAGTTCTCCAAAGTTATCAAAACTTTCAAAGTACTCCGAATCATCTTAAGTCACAGGAAATTCAAGGAGACATCTGGAAGGATGTCTGCAGATTATTTGCAATTTTGTGTGCATTAGACATCAATGAAAGGGGCAGCTCAGGCGCTGGCTGGAACCCGTCTCACCTCAGGCTCATTACAGCGCAGACGGGCCTGTAAATCCTCCGTAATTCCTGGCTGTGGTTTTCCTCCTCGCTATACCGTGAGTACAGCAAAGACAGTTTGCTCAGGTACTGCAAAAATGCAGCCGAAAAAACTGATACATGCACTCGTACATACCCGCCCATTTAAAAACGTGTGGGATTTGCTTTCTGCTGCTTTATATAAGGCTTTTAAAAGGGAGCACACTGTGCTGTAAGGTTATGTGGATTTGAAACGTGAGCTGAGGGAAAACAAGAGCATAAAACATACATAGCAACAGAAAGTATGAAGAAATGGGGAAATTTCACCTCATTGATTGACCCCATGCCCTTCAAAGGAGGAGGGGCCAGAGATAATTGGCCACTGTTGACAAGTCTGTCTGCTTGCTTTTTAGCCCAAGGCATCTTGGAAGTGGCAGAGAGGTTTTCTTTTATTTAGTGTTTTATAGCAAACGAATCATTCTGTGTTTTAATGGCTTATCTTTTGCCCACAACATTTTGGTCAAAGTCTACTTGGGTATATAAATGTGTTGCAATCAAAACTGGGGTCTGTTAATCACGACCCCTTAGCGGTCATCCCACCAGAGAAGACATTAAAAGTTTTAATTGACTGACAGCTCTAATATGAAAATACAATTACGCTTATATAGTTATGGTACTGAAATATGGGCCAAAAGTTCCATTGTTGAAATCCTGCCAAAGTCCTTGAGCAAGGCTTCTAAACCACAATTGATTGAAGTGTAAGATTGTACCAAATGTAAGTCAGTTTGCTAGGTGAGTAGATGTCTACTAAAATGGACTTCACACCATGCTTCACAGTTGGGTTGAGCTTTCCCGTAATGCTCTATGAAACGTACCCATGGTCCATAGACTTTATATTAAATGGACCAAAGGTCTGGCAAGGGTTGAAGCGTTAAGAATTCTTGTTATTCCAGACTTTTATTATCGGTATAGACGGCAAAAGGAAGCTCCAGACCAGTAGTACCATTTCTTGTGTGCTTTTCAATGGCAAAGAAATATATATTGGTTTTGTGAGAGAATAAATGAGCTGACCAGGACCTCCAGGGTCATCCATGGCCGTCAAGCAAAAAGCACAGCTGGATTCCTTTACTGGAATTTCCAACTTGGCAACCAAGTCTTCATGTCGAACTGGAAAACTAAGTTGAGTAGCATAAAGGCAAATGGCAAGAGTAATAAGAGCGAAATCTGAGTCTGGAGTATGCTAGCATGTGAAGCATTGACCTTATGCTTTTTAAGGAACTTTATCAGCGTTTTAGAATCGTTCCACCTGAAGTGTTCACACCACACAAACAGGGAACAGTCCTAGTTCTAAAAAACCCATGTAAAGGGACTTTTTTAACCTCCTACTTTATGGCAGCATCTTTTCTTCATCCTGAGTGACATCAGTATGCAGTGATTGGTCCAAATGTAAGAGTATGCCAGATGATCCAGACTGATAAGTGATGCAACTCTACAGTGATTGCTTAAGTGTCTTGCTGAAGGCAACCAACTTTTTAAAATATATAGTGCTCTTATTTTGAAATATCTCCTAATTTTTGAGCAGTGTACTTGTACACAGGTAGCCATATAAACATCATTCATTCATTCATTCATTCATTCATTATCTTCCGCTTAATCCACATGGGGTCACGGGCCAGCCAGTGCCCACCCCGGCAACTCTGGGCACAAGGGCAGCAACAACCCTAGACGTGGCGCCAATCCATCGTAGGGCACACAAACACGCACACAGTCACACACCAAGGGCCACTTTAGAGACACCGATTAACCTAACATGCATATGTTTGGACTGTGGGAGGAAACCGGAGTACCAGAAGTAAACCCACACAGACACAGGGAGGACATGCAGACTTTACACAGAAAAGTACCCAGGCTGCTCCACCCTGGGACTGAACCTAGGACCTTATTACTGAGAGGCATATACACAACATATTTGTGCGAAAATTGAACACCGAAACAACGTCAGACAAATGTATTGACAGTGAGGTTCAGGCTTTACTGAGCCCATATATGATAGAGAAGGCACAAAGCAAATTCTCATGGCTGGTTCTCGAATGCAAACCAAAACCATCCCTGGAACAAATGTCATCCTTGGGGTAGTTCCTCCCAAATTTAGAACCGTTTGGTGCAAACCCTGTGGGGAGCAAGTTCAGTCACAAATGGGTGCCGGCACAGCAGTTGTGACTTGAATTGGGTGACTGTGGTCAGCTGCGGTCAGTCAGTTCCTGTCCCTGAACAGTGGTGTTGTCAGTGATGGAATCGACTCCCGCTGTTTCCATAGCCACTGTTTGGCTTGCACCAAAATTTGCCAGTGCTGGCAAGACAACACAGGAGAACTATGTCAGTAGAACACTTGGAAATGCAGAGACTGGGATTCTGTGAGGAGGAAAAAAAACGAAAGCGCCATTTAACTGACCTGGTGGGTAATGAGAAATAGGGGAAGGAGTGAGTAGACTTGAATGGGAGCACTGGAAAGCGAGGGCTTGCTTGCTTGCTTGCTTGCTTGTTTGTGTGTGGGATGGGAATGTCTGGGCCATCGGATAGCACAGCCCCCACATAACCCGTCATGTAATAAGGTGTGCAAACTGTTGCATAAGACAGCAGATGCAGATCAACTTAACTTATCAAACGTTAACACCACTGTGGGCTTTAAACAATGGTTTCACCTCCGATATGCAAAGCAGCACCCGTGCCGAGTGAAAAGAGCGTTGAGTAATCAGGTATTATATAAGTATATGGAAGCAAATGAAAGTCAACAGCCATATGTACATCCTGTACTGAGAAGAATGTGAAATGTCAGAGACATTTGTGATTCATCTTATGAGCGCTGAATTACAGTAATCCTTTCAATGTTTCTGCTGCACAAATGCACGTTAAAGTAACGTACGCAGCATTAAGTGCATTACAGAGGACTCTTTGTGCACAATAAAAGAACTTGGTAAAGGCAGCGTTCATTGCTGTGGTAAAGAAAAGGACAGACATTGAAAGAAAACATGATCTCATCTGTCTGTATAAAGAGCATCTGCAACTTTGTTGCCGATGTGCTGTATGTAAATGATAAGAGAGTCTAATGGCGTGGTAATGTCTTTCAGTCCCGAACAAAAACAAAGGCTTATGTGGGAAATTTGCCTCGTTTGTAAAACGAACAAGAAACACAGAGCTTGTTACTTCCAGAGCAAACACACGTCATGGTTAATCACAGTGTAAGATCCGACTCTCCCACCAAAGGCTTACAAACATCCCAGAAGCTTTGTTTTGCTCAGTGGAGGCTACTGTTTTCTCATGTACAACGTGGGCAAAAATGCGTGGACACCCACTATTGTTGCTTCTTCTTTTGTTTCATTACCAGCCTCTGTTCCTCAATGGAACATGACCTTGGTAATCGCTTCCATTCAGCACCGAGAGCATTAGTGAGGTCAGGCACTGACACTGATGCCGGGCTTTAAGATCCAGTTATATAAACATCTCACTCTCGACACACACACACACACACACACACACACAACTACATGTGTTTTTCTCGCCATCCTGGTTGTGGACTTTGCATAGACATAATGATTACTGGAGCGTATTACTGTTCGAACGAACCCTAACCTCAATCTCAGTGCCCTAAAGCAATTCTTTTGGCTCTTTTTGTTTTTCAAAGGGAAAATTGAAATTTCTCTACATAAGAAAAAAAGAAATCCGTTTCCCTTGTGGGGCCCAGCGAAATATCCCCACACAAGATGAAACATCTGATCTGATCTTTCTATCCTCATGGGGACATCTGGTCTATAAACATGGCCACACAAACACACTGTCTCACTATACTTGAGGACTTGGTGGGTCTCCAGGTTTTCCTATCACTGTGAGGACATTTGGTTCTTATAAGTATTGGGAAAGAAGGTACACACAGATATACGCACTAACTGAACCAAAATAGCCTAATCACCAGCGCATGGCAGGAGTGTTACGATTCCCATTGAGCTTCCCATTTTACCTGCTATAACAAATGGGGAATAAAGAAACACTATGTTAGCAGGGTGGCATGATGGCTTGGTGGGCAGTACTGTCCTGGTTTGATTGTGTTATGGAGCTCTGTTAAGTCTGCATGTGCTCCCTGTGTCCATGTGGATTTACTCTGGGTAATCTGATTTTCTCCTCCAGTCCAGAGACATATTAGTTAGTTCAGTTGGTGTCTCTAAAGTGCCCTTACTGTGTGAGTGATTATCATCCTGTGCCTTGCACCCTCGTACCTGCTGCCCGCTACTGATCACAACCCTGATCAGTAATAAGTGGATAAGAAAATGAATGAATGAAGGCTGAATGTATAACCGGTGTAACCGATAAACCCGAGCCTTTCCTGGCATCATTATTAGGTGGCAATAAATAAATAAATGAATGAATACTGTTATTATGAGAGGAAACAGCTGAAGCTAAGCTAAGTTCTGCTGTTTCCACTCATAATATCTGAATAAGTATTCATAGATTAAAGAAGGACAAAAGCCGCTGAGTTCTGACTGGTGTCAACCTGGTGGTGTCCTGGTGAATTGCCGATCCACCTGAGAGAACGTGCCAGTTCCCTACATCTATCTTAACCACTATAAAGAAGTATTGGTTTTTTTTTAATTATGTGGGCCAATAATGCTTCGTTTTAAATGACTGACTAACGTTAATAGTTATAAATCAAACAGACAACCACTGTGAAAATAATGAGCCAAAAGCTTAATGTAGTGACCGTATAAAACCGTGGTATTTTAGGGCTAGGTGATCACACTGTGAAAATGTAAAATTGTTAACACCCAAACATAAGGAAAGCACAGAAATCAACGCTTCATTTGCCAAGAAACTACAGCCAACTGATTTCAAAGGCCCACGAACCCCCATCAAACCGCGGGGTCCATCACGCCTGGAGTCGAGATTGATTGCCTTTACAATCAGCAATTAATGCTATGTGATCAAAACAAGGTAAGAGATTCCAGCAGGCCTGATCCCACTTGGGTGCATTTTGCTGGAGGCATGGCTCATTGGAGAAGGTTAACACCAGAATAAATAAACAACTTTGCTGTTATTATTAAAGACGAGTGCATGATATGCCTAAAACTTGCACAGACCTGCTATGTTTTGTTACAGTTTACCAGCATCTTAAAAATGCCGAGGAGATTACGATGAGATGTCTGTCAATCCCATCATGGGCTCTTCTTGATCTTGTGCAAATTTCACACTTCACTGGGGATGGAACTGAAGCAGCGGGTTGTTTTGATGTTTATTCATCCGCTCTGTGTGGAAAAAGTGGACCTCGGATAACCCATCAAACATTAATGAGCGCGAATAAATTAGCGACAATTTTCATTGGAACTAAACGAGGCTGAGTTCGTCTCTGGTCGACGTTCGCCCGAAACCTTGCATATTTCATGGGAACAAAACACACCAAATTTCCGCAAAGCCACAGGCTGCACTGTTTTATCATCCGATCGCAGTGATAAACCTCAGGGGATTCAAATGACATTTAATGCCAATGATTTGATTACTCATTATTTAAACGCCTAACTGATTAGTTACAGGTCAAACTTATTTTACATTACACTGTGAGCTGTTGTTGTTTGTATACTAGAGCGGTAATGGCATGAGCACTGAATGCGAGGCTGTATATTAAATGTGACGCGTACAGTACGTATATAGTACCCTATGTAGTGAGCATAGTGAATGAGGATGGAAGATTCGGAGAATGATGCATGATACAATGTGGGAGGTATTTTAATAGTCTAACATGCTATTCGAACTGATAATCCACTACAAGGGATGATGATCTGAAAAAAATCTTAAAAATATATTCAGTGGTTAATGCTGAGGTAATCACTGAGGAACCCAACGCACAGATTGGCAAAAGGTCTCCCATTTGCTCCTTTGTTTATTCATTCAATGTCACATCAGCATCAAGGCAAGTTAGAGTGCCAAGTTAACCGCATGCATGTCTTTGGATTGTGGAAGGAAACCAAAGTACCGGTACCCAGAGTAAATCCATGTGGACATGGGGAGAACATAAACTCCACCCAGGCAGAGTCAAACCAGGGTTTTCTGGAGCTGTGCAGAGACCATCATGCAAAGTAGGTAAGGGATTAAATATACAGGAACCAGGTAGGGATCTTAACATAAGAAATATTGAAAACAGGCTCTCGTTAACCAAAAGTTCATTATCCGAACCGTTCACGTATTTTCCAGAATGAGAAACATTTCGAATAACAGCTTAAAACCCTTCCATTAAGCTGCAGTTGGGCATAATCATTAACAAAAGGCTTATTTATATTAAGTGTTGAATTTCTAGTGTCATTTACTGAATAAAGTATTGAAATTGAGAAAAAAAAAGGAACTCAGAGTACAATTTCTGCTAAATAAGTATTTCACCGGCTTCGTTTGCTTATAGTTTGTGCAGAGCCGTTGTTCCCTAACTTTTTCTACGATTCCTCATTTTATAGATCACAATATTTAAGGCCCCCCACTCTTGACACACACAAACGCTGCTTTTGCTTCCCAGCTGTACTGGAATTTATTTTGAACACTAATCCAGAGCTCTTATTGAGCAAGACAAAAAGTGACAAATGACCTTTACAGTGGAATTATCACACAGGCAGGCATTCTGGATCTTACATTTTAACAGTGGAACAGGATTCATTGCTTTAAGCAGAATTTCTCCTTAATTATTTGCCTTGCTGTGCCCCCCAACATTGGGAACCAGTGGTTTCGAATGTTTAAAGCAGGACTCATGTCTGTTGCATGCCAGTCATTTCTATTTGACTCTTGACCGGCTTGATGTTTGCGACCTCAGCACCACATTTAGGACACACAAAATAGAGGTCGGCCATAGTGTGGCTTTTAATGCAATAGTAGCAAAAGACGTGGCTACAACCAATGGAGTGAGGCATGACGGGCCATTCGGCGCATATACCGCACTCTGATTGGCCAGCACTGTCTGATCGGTGGTTTAGATCAGAAGTGGAGAAGAAAGCAGACACTCTGGCTTTCAGCTTCCACATGTTCAACAGCGGCAGCAGAAAGATGAGGAACTCTGCGAATCCGTGCCAGAGCAGTTCCCGATTCATGTACTGGAAGTTGATTTCGCGTGCCCCCTGAGGTCGAATGAAGACCGGCCTCACCCCGAGCATCCTCTCCGTTAGCGTGGGGAAGGTACCGCTCTGTAAGAACAGCAGGAAGTTGAGCAGGCTAGCCGCTTTGGTGAGGCCGCTGACCAGCTCCAAAGCTTGGTGCGCTTTCTGGAGACCCGAGTGGCTTAGGAACACGCTGTGAGAACGTTCTTGCAACCATTTCCCACCCACCGTGAGCAGAGCGAACCACAATTTCTGCTGCCGGCTTAAAGACCTGTATTTCTGCCCGGCGATGAGAGAGTTGTGATAGCGTATGTTGAGGAGAGTCTGGCCCGCAGTGGTGCTGTTAGAGTAAATCGTGAACCTCCACATGAGGAGCTGCAGGAGGGCTTTTAGCTCCGGCTCCACCCGAGTCAAAAGGCCTGGTTTAAAATGCTGGAAGCACCGGGAGAACTGGGACCAGACAAGCTGCTCCAGGGCATCATCAAGTTCAAACGCGTCCAGCTGACTGATTCGTAATACACGGGATACAGAGTGCTCTCCCTGGGACTCTCCACCTCGAGGTTCACCTAAAAATCCCAAAAACAAACAAAAATAACCCAGAGTTTCTTTTTAATCCACTTTTTAATAATTCACTTAAAAGTTATTATTATTAAATATTTCATTTTGAAATAGTGTATAATCCCCCATCTTGGTGAGATGAGTCAAGGCATCACTTCGGGTTTAAGAATTCATTCTGATTTTGCCCACTTTGTAAATGCAACCCACTGGTCCTTTATTTATTTTGAGGCACTTAAGTCTTATGTTTACACAAACAGTTAAGTTGCAGCTGTAAAGAGTAAGTTAGTCCATTTAAATCAATTTAATTTGATTGCTATTTGCTTAATTTTACTATTAATACAAACTTAAATATTTCAGTGGATATCTAGGCTACCCATGGAGGACGGGTCCCTTTTGGAGTCTTGTTCCTCCCAAGGTTTCTTCCTTCTACATTCAGGGAGTTTTTCAGGGAGAATTAGGGGATACTTATAATTTTAGGGAGTTAAACCCTTCTCGTTATGGTCCAAAGAAATGACATGAAGCATGACCAAACACAGTCACTTTCACCACTAAGTTACAATCACATGTTTAAAAGTAGGCTGGGTTTTGAATATGCAGGGACCAACCAAGTAGGGCTTTCCCTATAGGAAATAAAAAAAACAACAGGCTTCCGCTACCTAATTATTTGTTATCCGAAACATTTGCGAGAATAAGGTACATTTGAACAACAGGGTTGGACTGTAAAATATTGTCTCACACAGCATTATCCTGTCAACGTCAACATTTAGTCATTTTGTTTTAGATAATGGACATGTACATGCTAACAGAATTATAACTACATAGTTTAAAAAAAAAAGCTGCTTCACACCGAAATGAGTTTTTTCTGTGCTTTAGTTTTCATACAGCCTTTACAGTCCACACAGGAAACATGATGGCACCAAATCACTTTAGGCTTGGAGAACCGTTAATGCTGGTCTGTATCTCTGCAGCACAAACTGATGATTATTTTTTTGGCCCATCTAAATAATTTCCTACCAGTGTGCCCCTGCGTAAACCCTTAGTCAATGGGTATAGCCGTTGACGAGATTAACACTGCTTGAAATCACTTTTCATGAGTTAAAAGCTTGAATTCTCCGAGCACCAGGGCAAAGGCACAGGACGTTTTGAATGAGACTGTCCGTTCTGGAGCTGCAGGCTGAGCACAAATCACATCAGAGGAGATTAACCCCACTGCATACGCGTGGCGAGGCCGTAAACATCCGCCACGTGGAACTACTTTACTCTCTATCCGATCTAAAAACGTACCATTTTTCACAGGATTGCATGCACACTGAACTGAATTTATCTCTTTTAAATGCAGGGGTTAGAAAATGAGGGCCAGTGCCAGCAGAGGACCACCCATCAGTCTTTTGTGCACCCCTGGACCGGATTAGGACAATCTCAGAGAAGCTGGCTCATAAAAATTTCGAAAGGCGCCTCGAAATCCCAAAGTCTCTTAAGTGAATATATAGGTTTATTTGGTGTCAATAAATGCATGGGCCTGCACATGGCGAAATGTATTCATGACAGTAAGGCGAGAGAGATAAAGGAGTGTACAGAGTGAAATGAAAATGCAAGAGCACCCCAGAAAGGACTCATAGGCCTATATGAACATCTGAAATACTCAATCTTGTAGTAATGAGCGAAGTAAAAAAAATAACTTTCAAAAATGTAATCACCTATTTTCCCCCAGTGATTAAATGTCATTAAATTGAACGATATCTTCAAAGACGTAAATGTATAAAAATAGACATAATCTCTGCTTGATTTATCGCATACCCTATAGCATGCAATGACATTCTATGGCAAAATCTATTCATTTTCAATTAAATATTAAGATTATTTAGGTGAAAATTCATCTGTCAATAAAACTCAGAGCTGTGCCAAAAGCACAAGTTTTTGTAAGGCACGAAACTGTTATCATTAGCAATCCTTAGCGCACCAAGCTAACACTGTAGACAAGTTACAAACACAACTAATTAGAAATTTCCTCGTTGAGCCACTTATTTAGAGTTAGTTTAGTGTTCCAAGTATTCAGTGTCACAGGCTAAATCTGACAGTATAAGGCATGTCATTTTATTCATGTCATTGTTTCTTTTTAGCACACACGGCTACTGAGGCTAACTGAGGCAGTCTCTCTCTGAGGGGAAAATGGCTGTGTGTTCTTTTCAAAGGCTTTTATTGAGCAGTTTACAAGTTATGAATGAATATGTTAGATTTGAGAACATATTATTGACAGCCACCCATCAATAGTAATGTGACTATTGTCAAGAGCCTGTCAATATTAATGTAATTATGATTTAGAGGAGCACACGGATGTTAGCTGCGGCCAAGTAACATCTCCTACAGGCCTGCTATCAATACAGGGATTACTATTGACATGCCTGCTCCGACTCAAAGTGCTTGCCAAATACATAACAACTAGACACTTTTGTCAATGTCTGCTGCCTATAAAAATTAAGCGGTTGAATTTACAGGGCTCGAGCTCGAGGGCTGAAAAATCTATGTATTCTGATGTAATCGTCAAAATTTGGAATCAATGAATGCATTTACCTCTATTGTAATCGGAGGGTCTGACCTACATACACAGAGCTGTGATTCATAAACGTATTGACCAGTGAGGGAAAACAAGGGGATAAACACGCCTGAGTAAAACTGTGACAGGAGAAATATAGCTAGAGAAGGTACAAGGCGGTTCTAATTCCCCAAATTATTTACCATCATTTTTGAAATATTTGCAGAGCGGCAGGTAAACTGTAAACCTCATTTAAAAGCCATTTTTCATCCGGCGCATTTATCAATTCACACATTCACACAAAATGCACACGTTTTAGCATTTACGAGGCACAATCGACTGCGCCCGCAAAAATGCTGAATTCTGAGCAAAGCGCGAGAGCAAAATGGATGAGCAGCACATATATAAGACTATACCAGCCAAGTCAAGGCCTGACAACTGGCTTTAAATGACAAACGACTGGCACCGGCGCGGCCCATAAAGCCTCTCCTCCCCAGACAGCGACTCGTGGCTGAGGCATGCAATTCTGAAACTGATAAGAATGGTAACGGCGTGACCTTGGGCCTTAAGCATCACAATGCGGTTGATTTCCCTCAGCTACAGGGCTGCTTGGAATATACAGACCTCGTCGAATTTCCCTTTAAGTGCAGCTTGTGTACCTTAAATGTAGGCGGGTTGAGTGTTCAATCTTGTTTTCCTAGCATGACCCAGGTAACATATACAGGAAGTTCGTTTGTTAGGTTAAAGCAACGATATACCCGTAGGGAAACAATAATAAGTTACTCAAACGTTACTCGGCTTGGACTTTCGCGCGAGTTAAAAAAAATGTTTGGCCATTTTTTGTACTCAAACCAAAGTGTGATGTTTGAATCTCACTTGTCTTGTTCAGCTGCACCTATCTGGAGAGAAAAAACCCAAAGGTGAAGGTGTACGTGTGGATGGTCTTGCGGCACATGGGGATGATCTCTGACCAGCCTAACTTTCTCACGCAGCTAGTCGTATCGGTCCAAAAGGTGCCATGGTAGTGGGCTGATGGAATGGAGTACTGCACCACCCAAACAACTACTGTTCATTAGAATAATATCATTATTCATTACAATTATAAATATTATTAAAGTAATATTTCTAAAAATAAGACTATAGCTTGGTCGATGATGATGATGATGAACCCTTTTGGGGCAGCAAGGTGTCACTTTGCTTGGCGCACTTGTGGTTGGCGCATTCGCCTCAGAGTTCCAGAAACCCTCGGTTCACGTTTGCCCTCGGACTGTGTTTGCATGTCTTCCCTGTGTCCATGTGGGTTTTCTCCACGTGTCCTGGTGACTGTGCGCTCCACTGGAATCGACTTCTGATTTTTAAAAGAATTAAGTAAACCACAGACCAAAGGTATTGGAGACAAAACCAAATGTAAGAGGGGTTGATGAGATGCTGATGAGGCTGGTCCCATTGATTTCCAAGGACGGTAGCCATATGACAACCTACGGGAGGATTGGCTTTGTGCATTTTTTTAGTGCTATGTATGTCCCACTCCACTTGCCCTCTTCATTATGTAAGTGTGGGCCTGACATCTGTCCTTGCCGTGCCGTACTGACATGAAACATGACTGACTGCACCTTTGTTGCATTTGTGGAGAACCAGTATAAACGAGGAGCGTATGGATGCAAAAGGACTTTTTGGGTTCCCTAAATATCAAAACCAGTTTCTCTAATGATAAGGTCCTCAACGTGAGATGATGTCATCCCGAAAAGTGAATTACAGGGTTGCTAAATAACACACCATGTGATCACTAATTGTGGTATCATAAAATATGAATGCTAAGATGTACTGAGAGTCTGTGGCAAGGCTTTTGCTGTCACGCTTTAGCGCAATGTTTTATCAAAGCAGCCTTATTTCCTAATCTGTTTGAAGTAAGTCCGACAAGAAGATATGAGCTTAATCTAGTTTGGGCAGAACATTAATGATTGAAGAGAATTAATTGATTTAGGAGTATGAAGGTGGAAGAGAGAGTCTGTGTGAGTAATAAGTACAAAAGTTTGAAGGAAAACAACTTAAACTCTCATGAAACATTTAGAAGCTGAGGCAGCGAGAACGACTAAAATGGACGGTTAATAAAAGGAATAACAGTGAGGAGACAATTTAATGGTGTGATGTGTGATTGGTGAAGGAAAACCATGTGTACGTTTTATAGGGTGAAAAAATACGGATGCACGGATCCCCATGTGATATGATCGGCTGATACTGATCCAGTTCTGACATCCTTACTACTGCACAGCGACTTGCAGACTTAAAAGCTCCAAAAAGTTCTGATTAGACAACAGCTGGAAATAGAGCAGACTATTTAGGGGAAAACTCAGCCTAGAAGCACCGTCTACCAGAGAACACAGGAATCCTCAGTTGTGTAGTGACAGCAGTAGTGCTGCTCTTGTAGCTTTCTGTTAGGATTTTGCACAAGTGGGGGGGAGGGGGGGGGTAGTATTCCTTTTAAAGTTTCCACATCACATCTGGGGAGGATTTTCTTGTGACTGTAGGCTTGCTTCCTAGAGTTGTGGGCCTAGGTTTCTGCAAAACTGCTGCACTGTTCAGCAGTGGTGTGGAGTCAGGCCCTTTTAACCCTTTAAAGTAAGGGGTATATGTGAAATATACTGCTCACAAAAATGAGGGGCTATTTTAAAATGAATATGAAGAAGATCTCACAAGAACTGCTGGACAATCTGATCCTGTCCATGCCCCATCACTGCCATCCTGGGTGACCATACACCCTACTGAACAGTCAATGTGGGGGCACTCTCGTCCAGTTTAACCTGTTTCTGTTCACCCCATGAATACATTACTTCTTACTCAATCACCAGAATTGAGTTTGCATCTCATTTGCTTAATCGAACAACATTATGACTATTTGAATATGATATGAATCACTTCATATTCACGTTGAGCAGTGTAGAATATAAATAGATAGAATATAAATAGAATATATGACCAAATTCAAAAGGTTACTCTGCATTTTTTTGGTTGCTATAGAACACAGAGTGCCACAAACCAACGGTTTATTATTTATTATGGAAAATTGTTCATTAGAATGACTTCTGTCCGACTGATGATATTTTGAAGGGTTTGGTAATGTCTATTAACAAACTGACAGAAAATCCAATCTACCAAACAGATGCATGGAGTGTTCCTTACAGGGCTGGCACATAGCTGTCTAACCCTTCTAGATATAATGAAGAAGGTGCAGAAGGGATAAGCATGTATGCAATGCACACCATTGGTATTCAGACAATATTCTATTGTAAAAAGTGCTTCATGCAGAAATTTGAAGTTGACTTAGGTTAATAGCTTTTCGCAGACGTGTACCAAGAGCGACTTGTAGCTGATACAATCCAAACCAGTTGCTCAAGGCCCCAAGAGTGGCAGCTTGGAAGAGGTGGAACTGAAGCTTGGTTCTTCTGATCCAGTGATCCTGTTATGACCATCTCTAGGGAAAAGCTGTATCATTTAAGTCATTAACTTCAATGCCCCTTTAGAGTAATCGATTACCTTAACATGCAAAACCTTTGGATTGTGGGATCAAACCGGAGTAAACCCCGACACAGGGAAGACTCCACACAGAAAGGACCCAGGCCGCTACGTCCTGGGACTGAACCCAAAACGTTATTGTTGTGAGGCAGCGGTTCTACACACCGAGCCTCCCCAGAATCTCTATTAAAACACCTTGGATGAAGAACAGACCACATTTAGTGAGAACCAAAGGGTTCACAAACCTTCTCTTGCAACTGACAGCACATACACTGACCAATTTTACTTTGCACTTTGTAGTTCTACAATTACAGACAATTACAGAATTTTCTCCACATGATTTTTGTATATTTTTTTACCCAGTTCTCTAATGATCAGGACCCACACAGGACCGGCACAGATCAGGTACTGTTTGGGTACTAGTTCATTCCCAGCACTGCAGTGACCCTGTGGTGGTGGTGGTGTTACTGTGTGTTGCGCTGGTATGATTGGATCAGACGCAGCAAATCTGTTGGAGTAAATAAACACCTCAATGTTACTGGAGGACTGAAAATGGTGCACCAACCAAAAATGTCCAGCCACCAGTATCCTCTGAACACTGAAGAAGGATTAGAGGACGTCTAACACAACCTGTGCAGCAACAGACGAGCTGCTGTCTCTGACTTTACATCTACAAAGTGCAAAACATACAGTAACACACCACCACCACCAACAACAACAACAACAACAACAACAACAACAACAACAACAACAAATCAGTGTCACTACACTGCAGATTTTTGGTACTGCACTTTTGTTTGTTTGCCCTTTGTGATTGCACCAACAGAACTGCTTCAATTTCACTATAATGTGAAAGCAGCTTGACTCTTGAATGATCCAACACCCAAATACACAGCTCACAAAAAATAAATATCCCATAAGGAAATATATCCTTAGTATTGTGAGCAGTGTACAAAGTGCTGATAAAATGTGTAGAAACAAGATACTTCAATAAAGTGGTCGGTCAGCGAATACTAATTATTATAACACCATTAACCGCTAAATAGTTAAATGGTAACAACAATTAAAAACGACTAATAAAACGAGCCGTTAAAAATCCAGGTTTCACACTACTAACGTTTAACGTATCACATACGAAAGCCTGAACACACACGACTGACATATTAATTTATTCGCCAAATCGCTGGAAACAAACAAATATTTACCCATGTTTTGATCAGTCTAAAGTTCACACAGCGCAGACATGTCGTTCCTTCTTTTCCGGGTTGCACCGCTAGAACCCCCGCCTCTAAAGAATTCTACCAATAACAATCGCTGTGTTGGTGTCATTCATCCAATCAGGGTTCGTACCTGATTCAACGAGGCAAACACGAATTCATACTACAGCGACGCCAAAGAGGAGCCGTTCCTCATAGCTCACGCTCCAGCCCAACATCCAATTAACGTTAAGGTATTTTTGATAGACGGGAATACCGACCAATTGCATTGAACTTGAGGCGGGCTTCCAGGGATAACCGCGTTTCCGCTGCGCGTCCAGCCTGCGGCTGTGTTCCAAACCGCAAACACCGTACTAAACAGTGCGTAACGATCCTATTGTTGATAAGATCATTTGTCAGCCTATTTAAAGCCCTACAGTGGGGTTTGGGAGGTGCAGTTACTCAGCGTCTCCACTACTAACCGTGCAACGCTGCAAAAAACAAACAGAAGTTGCACGCTTATTGAAAAAAAGAGTATTGATTAAATTACTGTCGATGCCTAGAATTTAAAATTCCTTCCCTTTAGATTTTAAGGTACAGAAGACTTGAAGGAAAGTGTATAAACCAAATTAACAAGTGAGTAACTAAAATTTGCATTAAATACCTTCACTACTAGAGCACGAGTCGTATTTATATTTTAAAATGTTTTTTATGGTTGAATAATTTTGTCAACTAAGTATTAGAGTTAGTTTTAGGTCATTTTCAAATACTATTCGTTTATATTGCAGTTCGTTCTGCCAGAAAACGGAGGGAAATAACGGCAAAAATAATAAGATGTTTAATTTGGACTTGAACTTTAATTTTGGATTTAGTTAAAAAAGTTTTTAAAATAACACAAAATAGCCCCGTTACACTCAAAATTACTGTTTTTACTTACTTAATTGAACTATGTATCACTGAGGGCACTACCCTAACCAGCAGCACAAGGATCAAGGTGCGACAAGGTGCCAGTCCATCACAAGCTTAAGCTTTTTAATGTATGAAAATGTGCAATCTTTTTTGAAAATACAGTAATATTCTGTTACGACCCTTTCTAGGGCAATGCTGTAACACGTAAGAGGATGGTATGATGATCCTTTGGATTGTTGGAATCCAAAAATGCACTGATAAACAGTCTTGGGAAGAAAACGGAAGATAATCCAGATGAAACGGAGCATTAACAGTGAATGTGAACAAGTTTATATACTGTAGTTAAATATGAAGATAGCGGAGGGACAAAACAAAGGTGTATTACCTCTAATAGGACAGGTCACTCTTGTTAACCTTTTACAGCTTGTTACTAATAAGCAGCTGAAAGTCATCCTCAAAACCACGAGGAACTTTCACACTAAGTGTCTCAACACATCAACTGTGTCTTTAGTCCATGTGTGAGCTAACAAACGAGTGAGCACATGACTCGTGAGTCGTGCGAATGACTAACTGAGTACTGCTTTGTAATTTCCCCCTCTACTCGTAGATCCACGGTGTTAATTGGCCGTTAAGGTGACCTGTTTATGGTTGCAGGATCTAGAGTTAAAAGACAGATTTTTATCTCCTTTAATAATCTATATTTTTTAAAGATCTCAGATGTTAAGGTGATCGGATGGACGTGAAATTGCTCATATTTTTATTACCATATCCTAATATTAGTGTAAGCATGTAATGGTTTCCATGAATTTTCCAGCAGGTTTTGGATGATCACAGCCAGCGCCCATAATAAACCGTTCCTTCTGTCACATCCAGCGAGGATGATCTTATCAAGTCAGTGCAATTTTTATTCAAATCAATACCGTACCATTTAAATGGAGTAGATTTGGTATCTGTGTATGTATTAAACCTACCTCATTTTCCTGCTTTATAGAACTCGCATGCAGACGTCATCATTTCCAGGTGTCTGGGTGACGTAAACCAGTAACATGACCCAGAACCAAATGTTCATATAAAATCATCGCACGACTGCTTGCCGTTGGGCTTTTGTACGTTATGACCGTTTATCCAGAGTGACGTCCAGCTGATGCAGCCTTACGATGCACGGTCCAGGAAATTGAGGATTAAGGACCATATGCAAGGGCCCAACAGTGGCACCTTGGCAGTGCTGGGGGTTTGAATAGTGCAGCACCTTAACTGTTCTCTTCCAGTTGTGACCCAGAGTGAGATTAAACACAGATTTTATATAGATGTTGCATTTTGTCTGTTTGTAATGATGGATGTCCAGTGTTAACTTGGTGTAATATCTGGATGTTAATAAGCCTCAACATGGACGAAAACAACCCTGTAGTTCCTGAGTCGAATCGGGCCAAACTCAGCATGCGTTGCCCCATTACTAAATCAATGAAACATTTGCTGAATGAGTTCCAGTGTGTGTATGGAGAGAAGCTGAGACGCCTCGAGTGTGAAACGAAAGGCCCCCAGGAGGAGGTTCTGCGGGTAGGTGACATCAAAAACCAAACACCTTTATTGTTCGATTCTCTTCTGTCGTTTTCACCCCGGCTTGTGTCAGCAGTTTGGTGTAAATGTTACGTACACAGATTCAGCCTGTTCTGTTGAAACCCTTTGTTTTTATACACAACAATTACATTTGTATAGACAATGCCATTGTTTGATTGCAGTGGTTATAGATTTAAATGCACCGCTCACAAAAATGGGGGATATTTCATTGCAATTTTTCAGGACACTGGTACGTCACAGGGCCAACAGGGCTATATTGTACTATAGAGTACAAGAGTATAGAGTACTATATTGGTCCTAACTTTATTAGGTTGAAATGTATTATAGGATTCCCGTGGTAAAATCAAAAGGTCCATTTCATTTTGTTTACGTAACCGAATATGCTGTGTTAGTGATATTTGTGATTTTGTAAGTAGTAATGAGGATCAGCCATTTGTAGCGGTTACTTAAAACGCATATTTTTAACATTTATATTTATGACATTTAGCAGACACCCTTATCCGGAGCGACTTACAACTGGTACAGTCTTACAGTTTGTGCAATTGCGGATTAAGGGCCTTAAAGACCCAACTGTGCTTTGGCATAGGTCCAGAGTCCAGTACCTTAACGGCTAGGTTACCGCAGTCCTGCAACCGCAACCCGTTTCAGTCAAATATCCTGGCATCAGCGGTCTTTCAAATGTCTTTGCTACTATCGGTTAAAGCTGATTGGTTTGGATGAAATGAAACACCCCGTCTACACAGACATGATTGGAAACCCCTGATTTAAGCTTTGAACTTTTTTTTTTACACGTTATTTGAAAAACCAGATTTGTAAATGAGTGCCAAATTCTGTTGCTCTCGTCTGGTTTCTTGTAGAGAAAGGTCCTCGTCCTGTACTCCTATATAAACGATCTGACTGATCAGAATCAAATCCTGCTCCAGACGGTGGAGGAGCTCGAGAAGGAAGCCAACGAGAAAGTCTGTGGTTTGGAAGGGAAACTGAAGGCTTTTGACGACACTGTTAAGGTGAGGCGTTTGCGTAGTGCTCTTTGTGTGGCCTCTGGGAATAGAAGGTCATGCGTTGTATAGCTCTATAGATTACGACCATGCGTTAAGTGACTAGTGTGTTCATGGAGGAGAGCGGCCTTCTAGTCGCATTTCATCAAATGCAATCCACAGAGTTTGTTAATGAATTTCACCAAGTATGTTTGTACAAGGGAGGGCTGGCTCTCTTGTACGTAGTTCTACTTAGACGTTCTTTATTCTGTTCGGCTTTCACGGTTAGAAACGAGCGTCAGTGTTGTATTGATTAAAAAATATGTATTTTATTATGTAGTATTTGCACGTGTTCAAAAGATATACTTGACTATTATTCCATAGGAATAGATTAGTTTACTTTCACATGTACGACGATTTGCTGATCCAGACCGAATACAGCTAAGCTGAGTAGCTGAAGGTGAAGTGTCTTGTCTTTCTCAAGGGCCCAAGCGGCAGCTTACAATAGGGCAACCCTGGCAATCTTTGTCGTCGTCATAATATGAAGTATGCTAAGCAGTGTGGCGAAAAGTGCACGACGCCTGCCGCATGACTTGGGGAGGGGGGGGAGGAGTGTGGCGGTTTAAAGTAAATCCAAACTTTCAGAAAGGCTCAGCTGAACTCTTTGAGAAAGGGACTGCACGGGACAAGAAATCTAGCAGAACAGAACCTGTACCAGGACATAACGAATGCCAGCACATCTTATATTTGTTAATACTTGGAGCCACTTGATCGCGTTTCCTAGTGATCTGTCGCCTTGTTCAAGGCACGTATACACTGTGTTAACAACAAACATTAAAAAAAAAAACATGTAAGAGGAGGTACAATGTGACACGGCATCACACAGGGTTCCTACTGGCGATGCGAATGCGAACCAAACAAAGCCCTGGAACTAAGCTACTTCCCTGAGGAGCTCCATGGGGGATAGCTTTTCTCAAATTAGTCCTTCGAACTGCTTGGTGCTAAAACGGTGTTAATTGGGATGTCAGTTTGACTCATGGCCGCTTACAGAAACGTTATAAAGCTTTCCTCATCGGTCTATGCTTCTTAGCATGTTGTATACTTACTGATATTTTAATATTAGTATTGTTTTATAAATAGTTCACCCTTGAAAGTTAGTCAGATGATGACTGGGTTTGCAGTTGGCCAGTTATGACATATTATTAGCGTAATATGTGGAGCGATGACCATATTTGACGACTTTCTCTTAAAACCCTCGGTGTATAACGGTGATAAAGCGCGCGATTGTGTGTCCATGCGAGTTTATTAGCTGGAGTCCATATCGGTATCAGTGGATGCTTAGTAGATGATATTGTTCTGTTGATATTGCTCCATGGCTTCTTCTGTTAATCAGTGGAATTAGATTGGAGTAAAGACTGCGACTCCACTGTCCCAGAAGCACATTAGTCCATCGTCCCTCGATTGTAGTAACCATCTCTGTAATGTACATAATTGGAAATTTAATAGAATTAGGGAATTAAATGCTACTTCTATGCCTCCCAAAATGTAAAGAATGGAATGCACTGAGTAACACGAGTAGCAAAACGCACTTATTGAATGGCTGCAATACATTTCAGATTTATTAGGCCATTTTGTAAGGATTCTAATTGTTTTAAAGCACTGGGCTTTTCACTAATCTACCCGACACTGCCATCACTTTACACTCGAAAGGTACTGAAGGGAATTCTTCCTACTATAGTACTTATACGATTTTCATTTATTGAGATGGATGACTTCAATGTAGTATCAAAATACTGAAGAATCAAATATTTAGTAAGATGTGTCTTTATTTAAAGCCGTGTCACCGATTCACCGTTAGGGCCTCATAAACTCTAATATCATTTTTTTTTCATGAAAAATGTTCTTTCTTTTGGTTCCCACTTAAATTAAGATCAGGGCTGCAGAAACGAGAAAGTTGTTTGCGAATATTCTGTTGAATATGGGAAAAATTAATCCGCAGAAAATGGATACTGGTGTTAAAACTGGTAACGGCACAGTTAGTCGGAACTAACATTAAAGAAAGGTGAGGAGCACGTTTTTGATATGAGAAGTAAAAAAAAACCACCATGTCTATTTGACTTGCTGTTCATGCGTGTAATAGAGCAGATGAACCGGCATGAAGGGGGCACTAACTGCCCCATTCAATATACGTAAGCTCACAAACTGCTTAGATTTGCCCGTCCATCTCACCCAGAAAGCAAAGCCAGTGATGTTTTGTTTTTGTGGTATTATGTGAGGTCATATTATGTATTTTTTACCTGAAGGTTCCCTAAAAAGTCTAATAAGTCAAATCAGACTGTATATGACTCTCAGTACTTCTAAATCAGCACATTTCACCTAGAATACTACCGAAAACAATTCAGAATCCTGGCCTCTGAGTAGAAAATCATACGTGAAAGTTTGTACTTAAAATTGCATGTAGACCTCACTTTTTATCGATTGTATCTCCAAGCCTCCAAGGTTCTCTGTGATCTAACCTGGAATTGGTAAACCCAGCATCAAAGCTAAGTTTAACCTGCCTGGTAGGCCTGATTGAGTTTACAGAGGTGTGCAAATAGTGTTTTTTTTTTTTTTCCTCCAGGATTTGGAGCATCAGAAGAGGCGCCTAGAGGAAGACAACAAGTGCCTGAGAACTAAGATCCATGAGCTGAAGGCTGACGCTCTTACCCTCAATCAGATGATCGCAGAGGCACAACGTACACACGGCCTGGATGTGAGCCATGCATTTATTCTTCCCCTCCCTCCTTCTCTTTCCCCAGCCAGACCCCATCCCTGCCAAAATCACGGAGCGAGCCCTCATTTATTTTTCAAAACTCATTTTCCGTCCTTGAGCTCAGGATTTTTAATTCCGGCTTCACCTTGACTAGTGGCCTTTGGGCACGGGGGATCAGCTTTGATCCACTGAGCCAGTGTGGGCCTCATTTCCAGGCCTGATGCCACTCACTGGGCTCCACTTGACCTCTGCACTCCGGAGGGACCTTCCAGCACACCCCCCTACTCCCTAAATCCTGTTTCTGCACAACCACCGAGTCTCCTTGCAATCAAACCTCCCTCCAATCTTCGCCTTTGATGTCTGTACCTCTCCTTCAAAATTCCGCAATCAGTGCAGAGAGGAGTGTTAGCTTTCTAACAAAGTAGGAACAACTGAATAGGTATTAGGATTCTAATCTAAGCAAACTCGAGTTTTGAATGATTTACACTGCTCACCAAAATGAGGTGATATTTAATTATGGGATATTTCATTTGAAAGTATCCCCTAGTTTGTGTGAGCAGTATACATTGGTGCTAAAGTTGCACAGAGGTCTTAAACACTAGCTTAATACCGTGTCGACCTGTGTCCAAGTCCCGATTGTCCTTTCTGGCTGCACTGGGACTCGTAACGGGCCAACCCACGATACACCTTCATCTTGTCCAGCCAATGCTTATGTCAGAGCACTCTGATCTCAAAAATGGACCGGAAATGACGTAGTTTCGAATGATCAACCATATTCTTCATGTTGCATAAGTCATTACACGCACACAGTCAAAAATGGAATACAGTAATTAGATGAAGTACGAGCACTACGGTTTAATACATCAAACACTATCTTGATTCTCACTGTTTTCATTTTTGGTCGGCTGATATCACTAACCATCTTCGGACCCTTGGTGACTTACACATATCTAGAATAACCATAAGGGTGTGTTCCCACTTGGCAAGTACGGTTTAATTAAAGCAAACCCTGAGACGGTTCACTTTGTACGAATGCTGCCATCCGAAGTTTGGTGTGCACCAAACAAGCAGGCCAAGACTGCCTGAATTTAAGGGTTACAAGAAACAAATGCTTTAAAAAGTACATGGATTGTGATGCAACACCGTATCATGTTCTGCTTTTGTCTGGAGCATAAGTAGAAACACACCCTAATTGTAGTTGTACCACCCTGACAAGTTTAGAGATGCAACGTGATTTCAGCTACAGAGAAACAAAAGGGACCGCAGTAGCTTAGTGGTTAAGGTACTGGTCTCTGGACCTGATGGCCCAGGGTTCAAACCCCACCCCTGCCAAAGCTGCCACAGTTGGGTCCCTAAGCAAGGCCCTTTACACACGATTGCTTGAGCTGTAAGAGACTGTATAAGGTGCAAGTCGCTCTGGATAAGGGCGTCTGCTATAAATATACAAAGATTATTGAAGAACAGTTTGAAGCCATTTCCGACCGAGGAAACTGGTTATTTTGACGAGTGAATGGTTGTTCAAGAGTGGTTAATTATCTAAATTAGTGATTTATTCGTGGAAATGTAGTGGCTTGAATTTGCATTTTTAAGTTTTTTAAAGCATTTTTGCCCAGGAGTCTAGGTATGCTCCAGACCAAAGTGCATTCATGTTGGGGTCATGTGACTCTTTAATTGCATACAGGTTGACCCTGTTCTATTAATTAAGGGATTTTCTGCTGGTAATTGGTTGTATGTGACTCTTTCACAGCAGCTGGGGTGAAATCCTACATGGTCGTGAAACTTTTCTCTCATTTATTGTGTGCATAATGCAAACTGTATAAAGTTTTTTCGAACTTGAGTGTTTTGCAGATATTTATGACACATGGGTTCATTTCAATTCCAGACTTGTGGAAAAGTTCAAGGAGGTTGAATACTTTTTCAAGGGACTACAACACATTCATTGAAAAATCCTCCAGCCGGTGCAGGCTCTGAGCTTCCTTATCCGTCTAGAGGAATCCGTATTATTATTGGCTGTGGCATCTCTATATTGGACAGAGTGCCACACTTCTTCCACGTCAGCCAGCAGAGCCCCCAGGTTGGCTGTCCTGTCAGGGTACTGTCAAGACGCTGTGGGGTGGCATCACTTATAACGGGCATGTTTGTGTCCTGACAGAGCGCCACACGCTGTCAGGGTGTTGTTAAAAAAAGCCGAATGTCAAAATGGTAAACATAGCGGCACCAGGCCTGGGTGAAACCGCTGCATCGCAAACGAGCAGCGTCTCAGCGAGCGGGCGCTGTCGGGACCGATGACTGACAGCGTGGCAGGCAGGGGTCGCGGCGGGTCACCCACCGATGCTTTGCTAGCACTGCCGTTAACGACCTGCCTCCCGAGTGATAATTGATCAGCTTCGTTACCATAGTGGGTCTGAGCAGGGGGGCTGTAATTAATGCTGGGGTTGAGTTCTGAAATAATGAACTAATTAGGCTAATTAAAATCAATAGAGGCGCCAATTCGGGGTTAGGCACGAGCCCTCGTCGTCTCTATCTGCTCGCAGTCGGAATCAGCAACTCGGTAGGAAAGGAGCTTAATGCTGATTTACAGCCACTCGATGGTCGTTAGGTGGAATAAATTGCTCGGAGGAGCCAGGACAGCATTATTGGAAGCGCAAGATACTAAGTGCATTGTAAGGTCAGCAATAAGGACTAACTTACATATGTAGTTGAATGCCCTTGTAAACCCATGTTAATATATCAGGTCAGGATGAAGCAGCGCGTTAGACGCCATCTCTGAATCCACGCTTGCGACCTTCGCTACTTACTAAGGTAACTGTCCTACGAGCGGTAGAGCCAATATAATAGCAGGTGATTAACAACACTGGAAACCCACGGTGCTCCTAATGACAGAAAGCTCTAACAATCCTTTGACGCTGTCGAAGAAATCACGGGGATTATTAAAGACCCGAGTGACGCAAGGTCACAAACAACATCATTGTGTAAAGAGACTGAAAATTGCTCTTTGTCATGGGGTCTGCTTCACCTGCTTATTATTCTGCTTCTACCAAAATCAGCCGATTTCCAAGCCTCACACTAAATAGCCTATTATTTGCATATAACCTACAAACAGTACTCAATGCAGTGCGTTATGTTAGTTGTATTACAGTACTATTTGGGGATTAACAACAAGGAAACAGTACAGGTGTGCGTCTTTAAACGTCCAATCTACGTCCATTTGTTTTAAAGATAAAAAAATACATAATTTATTTTTTTTTTTTTTAATACTGAACCTTGCAGGCATATAACCTGCATTAACTGCATGCATGAGATTAATAACTACGTTATGGTCTGTCTTGCATACTTTTAATCATCGAGGAAATCTAAAAGTTTGTACTCTGCATAAAGTGCTAAAAGCGTTTATCCGAGTGGACTCCTCTCCTCTTGGTTATGTGCATCCAGTGGGTTATGTATATATTCCATACAGCGTGTTAATATTTTGCTTCTACAGTGCGTGGGATCTTTATAATATTTTCTAAAACTATGACTGCAACAGTTGCTGAACAAGAACAAAGAACGATGTCATGTTCTCCTGCCATTCTCATTTCGGTTCACACGTGGACATGTGGCAGAGGAGGGATTTGAACCCTTTGAGTCCGGTATACTCACCCTGACCACGGACTTTTGTTGCGTTATTAGTCATTTATGTGGAATATAATAACAATATTATAAAACATAATAAACCACTGTACCTATCCTACTGTCGATGCAAGTGTTTTAAATGGAATTCAGTTTCTGTTAACTGTTCAAAGAAAGCTAGCTATGTGATGGAAAGACTAGTAGGATTAAGAGCCATTTTAGGACATGAACTTTGCACCTCCACACTCACCCAGTACTAGTTTTGCTCTGTAACCCCTTTCATGATTTATATTTGTTATTGAGCAGACGCCCTCATCCAGAGTGACTTATTATTTACACAGTCTTACAATCCAAGCAATTGGGGGCTAAGAGCCTTACTCAGGGACTCTGTGGTGGCTTGGCAGAGTTGGGATTTGAACCGTGAACCTTCTGGTCCGTAGTCGAGTACCTTAACCACTAGGCCACCACATTGATCTAATCGAATAGGCGTAGTGTAGTACAGCACTGCTCAAGCAGAGTAAACCGTTCTTATTATGCCACCTCTGAGCTCACTTCATACATTACTCTGAGACGTCAGTCACCCACGACGGGCCGTTTCCAGCCAGACGGCAGACACATTATTCTGCTGGCTGACGCTTTGGCCGGTGGCCTGACTCCTGATGCCTTTTCCCGCTCCTCATTATATTTGCTCCCCTATTTCAACCATATTAATGTTCAAATGGCCCTGAAAAGTAATTTGCGTGATGCAACATCCATGTTTTGCACCGCTCTAGATTAATACACCCGTACCGAGCTGCATTGGACTTTTCTGTCTGTAGAGCAGTTGACCATTGCTTTATTAATATTTTTTTTTCCCCTCTCTCGCCAGCTGTAATGATTGAGCACTGTTTGTGCTAGCTTTTGCCATTCCTCTAACAAATTAGTTTACCGTGGTCATAACCTTCAAAAAGCTCATTACCATAAATTGCGTGGCCTTTCATAAGGGCCGAGAGCCGCTTTGACGGATCACAGCGGGACCTCGATGCGGACAATTTTAGGCGTGCTAGGAAATGAAAAAGCTCAGTTTCCTGTACGGTTCTTAATTAGCTAATGCATTTTTATTTTCATTATTCATTTGAAACCGCCCTGATTTTTGTAGTACAGGTTGTGCAGTTCTCAAGGTAAGAGGCAGCCGAGGGAAGACGCAGTTCCTACGGGCTTGGGGTTGAACCTCAGGATAGGCTTGCACCACGAAGGTCAGTGGCTGCTGTTAAAGGGCCCAGTGAAGGACTGCCCCTCCCACAACCCTGATCGGGACTGCATGGGCCGTTGTAATTAGATAGTCCTTCCAGATGGAGATTAGGCGCAGTATTCTTTTTAAACAGCCATCATATTGGAAGTGCTTCTCTGTTTTTGATTGGGTCTAGCTTATCAGTACATTAAAGGTGGGTTAAGTCAAATCCTCCCTTGCTGGACTTGAAGTACATTTTAATGAAATTAAGCCATTATATGTAATTCGGCGAGCAAATTAGAGAACAAGTGCTTGTTTAGCAGAGGGCTCAGTGTGCATCGCGTTCCCTTTGCGAAATGTAAAAAAGCGCCGTATGGAATTTAATTTAAATTTGCCTTTCCGCTGTGGCTATTTTCCAAATCAGTCGGGGGACAAAATGGGTGGCTCGCAGGCCTGCTGATCACCCTTCCGTTTAGTCTTATAAGCGAGTGTTTCACGGCTCTGTCCTTCAGTCTGCTTTTATTGTTTCTCTCTGGCCGTTTAATTCCCCTCAGCACATGCTGCTCTGCCGACATGGGCTCACTTCTTTCAGCGCTAATAGCAATTGTGCACCTTCAGTGAGCAAGCCTTCCTTCGGCTTAGCCACACTGCTTAATTACACTCTCTCTCTCACACACACACACACACACACACACACACACACACACACACACACACACACACGGTCTACCTGCTGCAGCCCTAACCTGTTTGTATTGATTGGCTTGTATGAAATTGTGATACAAGTATTTGTTTTAATCTTCTTTCGGTTAAATAAATAACTAGGAAAGGGCGGAGATGTTTCACCATGTGATCACTTGGATGCCTTTGTGAAGGACTAAGCATCCATTTTTATTTCTGTTTTCTGTGATGGAGTTTTGTTTGTTGACCTAGAAAGCAGTGAAGTGTTAAGAGCAATATAACAGCAAGAAAGCACTTGTGTGCGGATCATGCATAAAATATTAGCAACTCTAATGGATGCACCCAGTTTTGGGATCTCCCTCAGTCCTGCCTAATGCACGCAGTGTCCAACTCGATCATATTAGGCAGGAAGGGGTATGCCATTCAATGTCTATTCGATCTCCCTTCATTTTAATGGCTTAAAAATAGAATTTTTGAACCTCTGGACAAACTGCAGAGCTGCTTGACATGCGATGTTCCAGTAGACGGAGATTCCAATTAGCAATAATTTGCTTTTAAACATCTGACCACCTGATTTAGTTTTTCGACCAATTTGACAGCATACATTTGTGTTGAACTTTTTTTAAAAAAAAGAAACTATTTAATGGCCCTGTGTCCTCTCTAGCTTTAGCCTCTTTGCTTCTGTTAGCATTGTGAAGTTCAGCTTATTCAACAGTCACGCTGTGTTAAGCATCTTAAATTAAAATTAGCATAAAATTAGCATCTTAAAAATTCATTGTTCCGAGCGTTTTTGCAATTGTGACTATTTTCGCTCTGCATGTATTGCAAATGTGAATGCAAATGCACACTGAAGAGCTTCCATGCTGAAGATATGGCCGTGTCCAAAATAACACTAGATCCCTACTTCCTTACTAGTATCCCTACACTCAAAACACATCCGAAATTGAACACTTCTTCATCATCGCAATGCATCTGGTTTCTACAATGAACCAGCGAGTGGCTGAATCGTGTTTAAAGCTCGGTACGAGTACGTAAGCTCTTTAATTCTGAGCTGAACTCTGAATTAAAGGCAGTAAAAGCATTGTGTGTGTGTTTAACAGTGTTGTGCATGTGTGGTTGTTTTGTGCAAAACAGAATTTATGTCATGTCAGTCGATAGGACATTAGCCTAAATATAAGGAATATTAGGAGATTTATATTTATTATGTTATAATTCCAGACCTGGAGTTTGTGACCCACGGCTCCTGAAACTTAACGGCGGTTTTATCATGATTTTGTTGTGCAAAGAAATGTATGAGTAGTTACTATGGTATCTATAATATGACAATATACAGTAATAAGGCCGTGGTGGAATCATGGTATACACATAGTTACTATAACATACCTTAGATTTTCAACTAGAACTAATAGAACTAACTACATAGTTTATAATAACTAGGGTTTTGATTCCACTATGATATCATAAGCACTAAGGTGTCTTATGGTAACTATGTATATACAGTGGATTCCGGTTAATGGGAGCAGCCGCTTATTCGGACCAAATCCTAAAGTACCGAAACAAATCCTATTATATACGTGTAATT
>JAUZST010031875.1:0-28977 GCA_034779995.1 Parotocinclus haroldoi | reverse complement strand
TCTTAAAGATAGCGAGAGATTCTCCTGATCTGCTAGTGGAAGGGAGTTTGTTCCACCATTGTGGAACTCTGTATGAATAACTTGTATACTCGAATGTTAGGGATCCTGTCAGCCCAGTGGGATGCCCATAGCGCATTTAAGCAATTCTGCCCAAAGACTATGTGGATCAATAGCCAAGAATGCCTTTTGCCACCAGCTAATTCAATACATTTATGGAATTCTTTCTTTTTTCACATTTATTTCTACACAGCATTTTTTTACAATGGAGCATTGTCACAAGCAAAATAAATGCCATTGGGGATATTTTCAACCCATTTGTCATCAGATTTAAAATCCCCCCAAAGATGGACAGTAGGACAGAATAATTACTTTGCAAATATAAATCACGAAAAGGGTCAAATAAACAATATTTGCAATTTTTTAAAATATAATTGCATTGCAGTTTTCACCTTAATTACCTCACAAGTGCAATTTTTTATAATTTTTTATAATTCTAGTTGTGCATTCATAGACAGCTCCAAAAATTAAGGGAATATTTGATTTTGAAATATAGAATTTTTGTAAGCAGTATATTTAAAAGATAACAGATAACAGATCACAGATATATAAAAGTTTAATTAAAGCGAAAAACCTAAATTAACATTATCGGCAACTGCAGAACCCATGCCAGAATTCAAAAGAAAAACGGTGATGATAACTAATTGTTCTCAGTAACTGGTCTCATGGATCGAGCGATGGACCTTTCAGCTGTGCTGCATCAACTGCCATTGCAGCTAGGCAACAATCAGATTTTTCTTAACTGCTAAGGAAAAATATATAAAAATTTTCAAATGTTATTTTAATGCTTGTGCTGCTTCTACAGAGTTTTAATCAAATGCTCAGATTTAACAAAAATCCCCTACAACTGTATGAAGTTTTTCATATTGTTCCACCTCAAGTAACAAAGAATAACATACACTAGCTTTGCACCAATCTCAGCGTGAACTGCACTGCAGTTGAAGCCTGTCCTAGTTTTTCACTCTAATCAGGTGCTGAATGTTTTCCCCCCGCAATTTGACTCTTAAATATAACCGTGGCAAGATTCGGGGGGGAAATAAGAAAATAATACAAGAAAAGGGGGATAGAAAGACAGAACGTGTCCAAATGGGCACATCAATCACTAGCTTACGTCTGATTAGGTGAAGCAGACCATCAATGTTGTGTAGTGTTTCTATCACGTCTGGCTGCAGAGCTGTATTAGTCATGGCTGCAGCAGCAAGAGCTAGAGTGCCTTAAGAAAAGGGAGAGTCTTTGAGCTTGTTTTTCCTTCTATTCACTTTTTAAGGGGGAAATGCTTATATAGCGTTTATTATGATTTAGTACTACAGTTCACAGTTAAATATGGAAAACCCAGCACATTATGTTAGTAGAAGCATCTTAATTTAACGTGTAAGATGAAATATTTGAATGCAAGGCTATGGATTTACTCACTGGGGGCATGTGCATAAGCATTATCTAATGTGATTACCACTGTTGACCAGCTGTAATTTCTACCAAACACCTTAAACTGGTCTCTTGAACATAAGAATGAGTTTAGTACATGCAAACGGTCTCCAAATAATCTGCAGCACCTGTGTGTTGCTATCATGTCAATATGGACCAATAAATTAATGTTTAAAGCACTTTCAATCTATGTCGCAGAGAATTAAGGCAGTCCTGTAAGCAAAAGCGGTCAGAACCAGTACTAGTAAGGAGTACAGTACAGTACAGTACAGTGTAAGAGTCTAAGTTTGTATTTTTTTGGCTTCAGTTGTCGACAATACGTTATAAAAAAGAACAGTTTCGAACAGTTGAAAGCACTCTGAAAAAGAGATACCCTGATAGAAATGAGGAATTGCTGTAAAACTTGAATTAAAACTAGAAATGTCTCCAGGAATTCCCTCCATATTCTTAAGACACAGCAAACCTTTTTGCAATGGTACTTGTGCTATGTTCCATATTGCAGGAACTGGACTACCTGTGCAATCTCTGTAAAGTCCAGACACTGCACCATGGTTCTAGAAGTAACCCTGACCCTAGCCAACTGCAAAGTAGTACAAATGTACCAGAAAAGACTAGGAGATTCAAAATGTTCACCTAATACCTAGAGTCACACACTGATGCTTACTGAGGATTCCTGTTAGTGGCAATGCCGTACAGCAGTTCTTTCACCAAGGTTCAAAAGAGCACAAGGCTGTACTGTCAACATGTCATGACAACAAGTGTGTAGTAATGCGGTTGAAGGGGGAATCGGGTAATCTTTTGCTCTTTCTGGCTACTGGTTATTATTTACTCCACTTGCCATTATTGTACTCAATAATTTTCTATTTTGGTTGTAGGTAACAAAAATCCTGGGAGTGGACAAAAATGTGCACTTTCTAAACACTATTCTTTGTAATAGTATGTGTGTGTGTGTGTGTGTGTGTGTGTGTGTGTGTGCTGCTAGTGTGAAAGCACTAGAACGTGCTACAAAACATTTCAGTCAGTTGATTGTTGCTGCATACAAAGCAAAGGGAACAGAAATAGCTACATTACAGCTCAGCCCACTCGGGTCATGCTTTAATGGACATTCACCCAGACGGTAGGTTAAACATCACCACTTCGTATAATAGAAACATGTACTTAACACTAACATTTTGGAATTTAAACACTTAAACACTTTAAGTGTCACTTGGACACATTCGCACACATTAAGAACACACTATGAGCATTATTTTATAAAGCATGACATACACACATAAAACATAGCACAAACCCCAAAATAAATAGACTATTCCGGAATCAAGCACACCCCACTGAGGGGAGTCAACAGTGCTACAATACAAATACAAAACCAGAACCAGACTACTAAAGTTTCATCATTAAATTCTTGAAATTAACAATCAACAAACCCGAAATAATTGCCTAACTCCCATCTAAATCTTGACTTTTCTTGTCTTCTTTGATTCAAAGACACCATTTACATCATCATAACAAATCTGAAACTGATGTATCAGATACAAATCAAGAGCACTAAATGAACAGGAAAATGGATATCTTAAGAAAAATATAATTTACATAAATAACTTAGTTTAACAGTGATATGTGGGTGTGTGAACAAACAAACATCCATTTATTGTATAGATGCATTGTGTTATTATTATTTTTTTCATTACATACCAGGTCACCAATACAAATTTTCTGTGTTTCGGTGCCCCGTGCTGGCCCATCATGATAATGCCCTGGGCAGCTGCCCATGTCACCCATGCTGATTGCAGGGTCCACACACACAAGTATGAACACGCAGACTGCTGGAAATGTAAGTGATGACACATACAACACGCAAAAACTTTTTAAATAAATAGCCATGCAGGCAGTTAGATAAGGAAATTTAATGAACGGTATACATACTTAATGAGCGTCACTTATTGACGAAAAATAACTTACCATGATGGGGTTGTTGGAATCAAATGAAACTTTATATATACTGTACCGATATGTATCATTAAAACATAGTGAAAGGATAGGTTTATTTGGAAAAACTGTACAATTCTGAATATCCCAGCAGCCTAGCCTATTCTAGCCTGAACAGAAGATGAAATAAGGCAATGCATTGGATATGAACAGGCATAGCACAGTGGCCACAGTTACCAATGTTGACAACCCAGTTGGTCCCATAAATGCTTGAAATCGGTGAAAAATATGGCGACCGGACTGGTAAAGTAATTGTTGCAATCTGACAGAGCATTATAATGCTGAATAATGCCATTGGAAGCCCTGCCATAAGAGACAAAAAGTGGGCGAAGAATGTCCTGCATGTATCGCAAAGTTATTAGTGTGCCTTGTATTACTACAAAGAGTGACCGACTGTCAAATGTGATGGATTCCCAGCTCATCGCACCAGCAGTTGGGGCAGTCTGTCCCTTCACAGCAAAGGCAGGGTTGAAGCACAGACTAAACGACTCTGTACTCAAACCCAACCACTGTCAGATGCCAAACAGCACCTGGATTTCTTGTTAAAGACAATATGGTCTGTAACAATCCAAGCCTCTTGTTCATGATACCACTGCCAATGGAGGCGGAGGTGCCCAGCTGACAGTGGCACGACATGTATTAGGCACCTGGAAATGGTCTGGGTGTGTAGTGAAGGTGCCATCTGTGTCTGGATGACGAACCACAGACTGTGGGAGCTGCTTATGCTTGTAGGTGGATCAAACAGTCCTCTCTAGTGGTGGTCTGTCTGGGCTGGCCCAGAGCCTGTTCACTGCATGTGAACACCCTCACGGAAACAATACTTCCAGGACCTTCTAACATCCAGGTCAGAAGGACGTAGATGGCAGGCGGTTCATCAAATGACCATCTTGCATCTCTCAGTCTAATAATTCTGCCCCTCTCAAAATCGTTTTTGAGTGCATCGTAGAGATGTCTAGCAGTCATCCCTCACCAAACTAGCTACAGTACCCAAAAGTAGTGTCTAAGAGCATTTTTATAGGGCAGCAGGAGAAGCGTTTTTATGCCCTCTTGTGGCAAGAGCCAGTGTCTAATCAGAACACACCTGTATTCATTTACATACCTGCCTGAGACATAACTGCATTGTATCTGGGTGCCTTATCTTTATGTATTTACTTTTATTATGTAAATATGTTTTAGTATTTACAGTAAATACATTGCCACCAGAAATGTGGTCGATCAAAAGAAAAACACCAAGAAACATCAACTAAGTATGTTGTTTGTCCCCCCTTTGCTGCTGTAACAGTCTGCACACTTCTGTGAAGGCTTCCCAACAGACTCACGAACCTGAATCTGAGCTTGTAGGCACCACAGTCACTTGCTATCCAAATCACTTGCTCACTGTCAGAAATGTCTGTAAAACAGCTGAAGTTTAGGCCCAGCCTAAACTCTCTATATCTCTCCTGTCTCTGTGTAACTGATAGGGTTATCTAATTCTGCCTTAAATTTGGGGATACTGAGTTAAATTTATTTTGCAGCATTAAATGCTAGAAGAAACTTGATCATGTAATGAATGCACTGTGGTTCATGTTAGTTTCGAAGCCCTATGTGAAGCTGGTTTAGTATAGCTGGTTCGTTCTGTTACAGCAGAATGAGGTGGAGCCTTGGGGGTCTCGAACCAATGTGCAGTGTTTCACACAAGAGACCAGATCTGGAAATAGAGTTCAAACAGTGTGGATAATTTACAACATGGTGTAGTGTGCAGGTGCTTTTGTAAGTCTGGGGCAGTGAGCAGTGAGTAACGGAATTCGAGTCAGAGGCATCGGGGTGACGTACACTGTGGTAATCCGGGTCAGGGAACAGAACTCAAAGGAACAGCAGCAAACTTATTAAGCAAATTAGGCATCACAAAAAGGGGTTAACAATCATGACTAAATGATGCCACCAAAGCTGCCACAAAAAATGAACATTTTAAAAAAACAAAAACAACAACACTAGCACACATTGGAATAAGAAGCCCTTCACAGGGCCCACTCCCAACAGATAATTTCTGCTCTTTCTGTCAGGACGTGACTATTGAGTCACAAAAATGAGGTGCAAGAACTATGACCAAAATCAGTGGCGTCTCTGTGGTGACTTAAAGGTTGATACCCTCGTGCTTTTTTCCAGGCTGGATGCACAAAGGTATTGCTGTTTGTAATTGGGACAGTCGGGCAAGAGAAGAACACCACATGAAATGGGACTGGCCACTCAGACACGCACTGCAGCCAGGAACAAATACTATTCTTCATCCAAGACTTGGTCCTCAGATTAGTGTGATTCTGCAAGATGAGGAGTTTCACCGTTGGCTGCATGGCAAAGAAAAGGCTGCATGGGCAACATTCCAGTTATTTGTAACACATTTCCTTGGAAACACCAGGGCAGACAACTATGAAGAATTGGTGGAAAATCCTCTCCAGGCATAAAAAAAAACTTGTTTTTATTGCGCTCATTTCATTTCAGCTCATTTTGTGCCTAGGCATGTGAATTGATTGATTAAAGTACAACCCCGATTCCAATGGACTTGGACCATTGTGTAAAACATAAATAAAAACAGAATACTGTGATTTGCAAATCCATTAAGAAATTAAACATTTTATTTCTGAATAGGAATATTTTTGACATTTGATAGATCGGTGTAATTAGTCACCTGGTAAATCTATCTTTCATTGTGTTGCAATGATACATTCAGAGAGATCCCTAAAGAGAGACCATATAAAAGAACATTTCTGTGTTATGCACTTCAGATCATTGCTAGGTTTGGCAGATACAGCAGTGCATGTAGCTTTAAACAAATTCTTATCGCGTATCCCAAGTTCCATTGGCAGCACACTCTCATTCATAGTTAATGGCTTGGCCTGAAGTGTTCGGCGTTGTTGTATATATACTGGACGCAGCCTTCTGCTTCAATACCTCAACCCACATAGGTATTCCCTACACATAGATGCTGCACGTTTTGGAGTCAGGAGTCTGTACTGGCTCAGGCTGTGTGTATTAATAGTGCTGTGGTTCACTTATGTTAGTAATGTAATGTCGTATATGCATTTCCAGTGCATTGTACTGTGTATATGTTTTTACATACATAAAAACTCTGTGTGTGTGTGTGTGTGCTTCATTCATTTATTCATGGCCTTATCTGCTTATCCTAGTCAGGGTCAGAAGAGAACCGGTGCCTAGCCAGAGACTCAGGTGGCACAAGGCAGGGACAACCCTAGACAGGGTGCCAATCCATCACATTGCACACACTCATACACTCATACTCACACACCATGGGGCACTATGGAAACACCAGCCAACCTAACGCACATGTCTTTTTGTTGGAGGAAGGAAGACCCATGCAGGAGATCATAAAGGCAGAGCCAATGGTCAGGATCAATCTGAAGCTCTGCGAGCTGTAAGGTGGCAGCACTAAACGTATGTGTAAATGTCTATATATTATATTAAATATTAATATCATCATTTTCATGTATGACACCTATGAAATAAGTACTTGCTAAACTCCCATTTTTCAACTGCCCAAACCAGCGGCTTGTTGGCCATCTAACGTAGTCAGTATGGGAGTGTGAGCACGGGCCCTTATGCACCCTGCATTGACACAGCAGTGCCCATCCAGTCAGCACATGCTTAAATACCTTCAGCGCCAACATCGGAACTGGAAAAAGCAATTGTAAAGCTTGAACAAGGTTGTGAAACATAAAACTTTTGACCACAGGTGCCCATACTATTGCATTATGTTTTAAAAACTAAAGAGGTATTCAGTCCATGTTTGATGACAGCAAGTGACTTAATTACACAGACACTCAAGGGAAGTTCATTCCACCACCTGGGTGTCAGAACAGAAGAACTGTGGTGCCTCTCTTCCTTTTCTTTTGACAAAAGTCCTTGAGGTACAATGTAGGAACTAATAATTGCTGTCACCTATGCGTGGGATGGTACGTTTTTAGCTTTTTAGGAAGCTTAAAACTAACACAGACAGATACTGGTAGCCAGGTGAAGGAACCCTGAAGTGATGTGACTACGCAGAGCTCAGAACAAAATAGCACAAGTTGGGTTTCTTAAGTCTAGATCAGCTAGATGGATCTAAATTGCATGACGGCTGGCAATAGTTAAGTCTTAAGATCTTCAAAGACTGAATAAGCACCAGCACAGCTTTCCAGGAGAGAAATATTTTCAAATTAAGGAAACATTTTAGCACACTTACTTAGGTCAATATGAGTAATATAGTGGAAAATAAACAAATACATCCAAAATGAATCAAAAACTAAATAGTTGTATGGGTGTTATTAATGGCCCACATAAAGGGGTGCATGTTTTTGCTGTTGTCAGGTTTTATTTAAGCTTCTGTTAAACACAGAACCCAGAACGCTTTCAGTACGGGTTTATTACCCAGCTGTATACCATTTTTATTAACGCTCATTTACAAACAACCCAAAGACAATCCATTCTAAATTGGGTGACATACAGCAAATCTCTGCTAAGTGGATTTGGTTGTACTTACATTTCTAACAATTAAGTTCGAGGCAGAAAACTGATACAGCAGTTGGTCTCACAACATTCAAACCCCAACTCTGGTTACTGTTTGGTTTAGTTCAGCATGTTCTTCCATACCTGCATACGTTTTTTATTAACCCCATTAAATCAGTCAGTAGTTTGATTGAATGGTAAGAGTGGTCGACCCTATCCAGTCTTGTGGGTAATATTCCTGGGGCAGGCCCCTGGTCCGCAGAGAGTGTATTAATGAACGTGTTAAATGTGTTTATGAGCTGCATCTTCTCTATTCATATCATATTTTTCAAAGTAATTCATGGCCAATCAATGACGAATAGCTTACTCATTTGCTCTTTAGGTGTCTTCATCATAGTAAAATTTGAACTCAGCCACTTTGACAGGTATCAGCATTTACATTATATTGCCAAAGGTATTTGCTCACCCATCCAAATGATCTGAATCGGGTGTTCCAATCACTTCCATGGACACAGATGTATACAATTAAGCACCTAGGCATGCAGTGCAATGCAAATCGACGGTTTCAGTCCATGTAAAAAACCACGCAACCACTGGACTCTAGAGCGACCAATCGCGCTTCTCCATCTGGCTATCTGATGGAAGAGTCTGGCTTTGGCAGTTGCCAGGAGAACGGTACTTGTGTGACTGCATTGTGCCAAGTGTAAAGTTTGGTGGAGGGCGGATTATGGTTTTGGGTTGTTCTTCAGGAGCTGGGCTTGGACCCTTAATTCCAGTGAAAGGAACTCTGAATGCTTCAGCATACCAAGACATTTTGGACTATTCCATTACTTCCAACTTTGTGGGAACAGTTTGGAGCTGCCCCCTTCCTCTTCCAAAATGACTGAGCACCAGGGGACAAAGCAAGGTCCATAAAGATATGGATGGCAAAGTCTGGTGGGACAGCTTTGGGATAAATTAGAGCAGGGACTGAGAGCCAGACCTTCTTGTCCAACATCAGTATGTGAAATCATACATTCGCTTGAGGAAGAATGGTCAAAAATCCGCATAAACACACTCCTAATCCTCGTGGACAGCCTTCCCAGAAGATTTGAAGCTGTTCTAGCTGCAAATGGTGGACCAACGTCATACTGAACGCTATAGATTAGGAATGGGATGTCACTTAAGCTCATATGTGAGTCACGGCAGGGCAACTACTTTTAGCAATATAGTGCATGTCTAGTTAATGTATCAGTTTCTCTTTGCACATTAACATTCAACATATCAGAAGTGCTTGGAAATTCTAGTAAGTGTCATAGTGGGAAATTGCTGCATTACTGTAGCTAGGACTTGATTCTGATGTGCTCACACTCCACCAATGGTAAGAATGCATATACATCCTTATGAGAAACTGCTAGACCCAATTTGTTGAATTGGTACACTGGTCCAAGACTAATGGTTTGGGCAGAACAAAGTCATTGTCCATGTAATTCAGTGTTTTACCTTTTAATTTCAGGACTTATCCTAAATGCAAACATTAATTTAATCACTGGTCAGTAGCTGACAGAAAAAAACAAGAAGTCAAACAAGGCTTTTACGTAAAATTGATCATCTATCCCATGGTAGGAAAGAATGAGAGAGACTGAGAGTAGCCACATAAGAGAGATAGCAAGAACGAGAGAGCATGAATCTGGACAAACAGGGAGTTTGTTGTGATGACAGAAGGCCGCCTGGTTGAGATCAATAAGGCAAAAAACAATAGATCTCCAAGTGAGGAACAAGTTCGGGGATGACTCAATAGCCTAAAGAAAGTGTGTGAGAAGGAATAGGAGGAGGGCATACATGTCCCGAGAGAGATTTGCCAGTGAAAGTGCAATGGACAGATATTTAAAAATATCATTACAAATAATGTATAGTGTTGCAGAATAACAGGGTTGGTAATGTTTTAGAGGAAACTGATTTAATCAGCTATTAAATAGAATTAATGGGTGTAATTCTAAAAAAAAAAAAAATTTTACAGGCCTGTTTGCACACCCCAAGGTTTATTATCTCAAATTATTGTGATGCTACATGGATGCTGCTAACACAATGATAACTATACTCTTATTGACCTTAATTATAACATTCTGTGTATTATTAGTCAATATATTACTATTTTTATTACCTTTACTATTACCATATTTTACCAGTATGTAAAATTTCATACAAAAGAGAACAAAAAACAGCAAGACCAAATCTCCATGTTCCTCTACCCAGCACAGCATAGAGACCAGACAACCCCCCCCCCCCTTCTCCCCCTCCAGTATGTAGACAGTTAAAGTACGGAGGAAGCAGATCAAAACAAGCACAGGGCGGGGAAGCCAACTGCCATGCTACTCTACCAGATGAGCTGAATAACTGCTATGCTTGCTTTGAAGCTCTCAACATAGAACCAAAGAGGGTTCCAGTGAGCAAGGAGTCACAGGACACAGAGTTAATCCATAAAAAGCAGCTAGCCCAAACAACATCACCGTGCACTCAGTTATTGTGCAGCTGAATGGGCTGATGTCTTTGTGGACATATTCAACCTTTCTTTAGCACGTACGCTAATTCTCACCTGCTCTAAGATAACCACCATTGTGCTGTTCCCAAAGAAACGCACATTGGCTTGTCCTAATGGCGCCAGACCAGTCGCACTGACTTCCACTGTGATGAAGTGCTATAAAAGACTCATCCTGAGGTCTCTCTTCATGACCTATTCATGGGGGTGAACAGAAGCATGTCAAACTGGAAGAGAGCGCCACATTGACTGTCCAGTAGGGTGTATGGTCACCCAAGATTGCCAAAACACACTGACAGTGATGGGACATGGACAGCATTACATTATCCATTTCCAGCAGTCCTTGTGGGATTCTTTTCATAGCCATTTTAAAATATCCCGTCTTTTCTGTGAGCAGTGTAATATTATTATTAATAGTAGTAGTAGTCATAGTAGTAACAGTATCTGATTGTTATCGGAGTGTCTATTTGCACTAATTGTCAATAGCATTAGCATGGCTATTTGCACTAACCCTACCTAAGACAGTCATGTGATATGACACCGACAAAAACTCCCTTTTTCCTGTGCCTGTTCAGATTTCTGAAAGTCCACAATAATGAACAAGCTAGGCAGGTTACAACATATAAGTTTGGTTGAAAATATTTGATTGATAAAGCTAATTGTGTTTTAGCTACTTTAAATGTTATATGCAGCTGTTTTTGTAGTCTATCATCATATTGCCAGCTTTTATGCTAATGGAAAAACATTAACAGAGAGCCTAAGATAATTATGCATCATGCATGTAGCTGCAAGAATTTAGCACAAATGGGAACAGTAGTCTGGCCATGGAAAGGAAGCTGTCAGTAAGAATGACCTCAGGTGGTACTATTTTTACAACTGTTTTATTGCTGAATAGCATAAATTAATGAATACACACCGCTCACAAAAATGAGGGGATATTTCATTATGAGACATTTCTTTTTGAAAGATCCCATTTTTTGAGCAGTATAGCTTAGTGTAATAAAATTAATGACGATACTGTGCAACCTGAGTATACAAACAGCAGATACGTACACAAATTGTACACAGTCTGTTTACACCTAGTGTAAATAGAATCAAGTGACCCTGTACAATTAGTGCATATAGCATCCGGGTGTGTTATTTACACTAAGTGTGCATAGTTACTTCTTTCTGTTTACACTTGGTGTACTGTATATAGCATGATGTTACTAATTACACTTAGTGAACATAGCATGATACTGCTATTTACTCTAAGTGCAAATATCACCTGCCTGTTCTTTTATTTTGCTCGTTTTAGTTTGTATAGAACTTCACTCACTGGCCAAAAAAGAAAAAAAACTAGCAAGAACTGTTGGAATTGAAGTCAACTTAATATATATATATATATGAATGTAATGATGATATATATAATTACAATATTAGAGGGAAAGTATAAGTTTATTGGGGGTAAAACTGTACAACTGAAAGGAGGCTCTAGTTACCCTATTAGGCCACCTGTTTCCTGGATACAAGATGAGGCACGGTTGGGCATTGAGACATGTGGTATACCCTGGCACATTTGCGCACAGATGTTGCAACTGGGCCTGTAGATCTTGCTTACTTGTAGACTGCTGAATCTAGTCTGAACTGGTCCAACAAATTCTTGATTGGCAATAAATCTGATGGCTTGGCAGGACAAATGTTGCAATCTAGCAGAGCTATACACCTTGCGATATGTGGGTGAGAATTATCCTGCTGAAAATGAAAGTTGAAAGCCCTGACATCAAAGGCAACACATGTAGCTGCAGGATGTGTTACAGAAAGCGAGTTTTTAGTGTCTCTAGTATTATACAGTACTTGCTGTAACAAATGTAGTATGTGATAGCTCCCCAGATCACTATACCAGTAGTTCAGTAGTAGCAGTATGTCACTTCACAGCAAGAAGTGTCACGTGATGCTAGAACCCCATCGTCGTCAGATACCGTCCCCAAACATGGATTTGTCACTGAAGATGATATTGTCCATCCATGGAAGTTCACAGTTTCTCGTTCATGATACCACTGCAAACGAACAAGATTACTGGCTGCCAGTGGTTTTACATGTAACGTGCACTGTGACAACAAATTTCCTCCTGCTAAGTACTTGGAAATGACCTGAACAGATATAGTGGTGTTTAGCTAGGTAAGCTTCCACCTGTGTCTGGAGGGTGGACAACAAAACTGTGAGGTTTGCTCATGCTTTTTGTTGGACCAAACCGGTGGTCTGTCTGGCTTGTCTAGGACTTGTTTGCTATTTGTGCGTGCTCTTACTGAACCGGTGCTCCTAAAATCCCCTAGCAGCTAGGTCAGAATGGCCTAAATGGGTTACAGTTTGTCAAAACTGTTCTCATACCAATGAAACACCCCTTTCAAAGTTTGTCAACTGAGCAAAGTGTTATTAAGTGTGTTGTAGAGGCATTTCTAGCAGGTACACTAGCCTAGCCTCTGAGATACTTTTTAAGGGCAGCAAGGAGAGCACTTATTGTATAAAGTTTGAATATTCATTAGTAATTTGCACAGGTATTATTGTCCAGAATAAAATAAAAACAGCATTAATGCTATAAGCAGGCACAGTCAGATCAGCATTTAAAATATTTAACACTTGCCTTCTTTATTGCTAAAATTGGCATCGTCCTCTTATGGATAAGCAAATTTAATAGGGAGCTTTAATACATCAGTAGGATTCTGTATAGCAAGATGCTCTACATATCGCATGAGGTACAGCAATTTGATTCCATCCTGATTCACAGAAATGAGTAGATATTTTAAAATGAATATGAAGCGTTTGATTATGCAAATGAGATGCAAACTCAATTATCTTGAGTAAGTGATATATTCATGGGGGTGAACAGAAACAAGTCAAAAGTGGACCAGAGTGCCACACATTGACTGTTCAGTAGGATGTATGGTCACCCAATGCTGCCAAAACACACTGGGTCATGGACAGGATCAGACTGAGGGATCCTGTATAAATAATCCAACAATAAGCCACAGTTGGGACCCTGAGCAGAGCTTGGATTGTAAGACTGTATTAACTGTCTCTCCGGATAAGGGTGTCTGCTAAATGACATAAAAGTAAATGTAAATAAGCTGTGGAAGCATTTCTTGACAAGGAGAAATGTATAACATGGAAGAAGATAGAAGATACCTCAACATGTGCAGCATATGCTCCAATAACATATGTCGTTGGAAAATAATTCAATTTTGTGTCACATTGCAACTGTGTGGAGTCGATTATTTTTCCAGTTGTCGCAAAAATACTAAATAAACCTAAAACTTGCTGTATGTCCCATTTGGACATCACATTTACAAATCACTGCAGGATTATTTTTGTTGATTGTCTAACAATCTGATTGACAATTTATTATATTACTGGTTATAGCTTACAGTTGAGAATGGCAATAAAATGTTTTATGTTTTTTTAGGTGAATGATAAAAGTCTGTTGACTAGTCTGTTCTTATTCACCAAGCCTCTCTCCCTCCTCACATATGCACACAGGAGCAGGTGCAGGAGAGGGGGCTAACAAACTAATCTCTCATCTGTGCTATCAGTAGCCCATTCCATCACTGAGTGTCTATGTCCATGTGTTAGTTTGGTCTCTGCCCTCCTGCCACCTCTCTGCTATCACAGCATTATCTCACGCTGGACTTGACACTGATCCATATACACCCACACATCTCTGGTTATAATCTGAATTAATCATCCTTGGAGTTCCAGTTTATCACTTCCATCCTCCACAAACACTCCAGATCTTAACAACCCTCAAGAAACAACTGAGCCACATTTTACATACATATCTTTAAGCAGAACATTAAAAGCAATTTATACCTGTTGTGTGTTTGTATTACGGCCCTTTATTACTGGATTATGTTCAAAATACGGAAATATTTTACAATAAACATACAAACAAACTCATAAATAAACTAGTGTTGCGTCTTTATTGTTTCATGCTGCTCCTAACCCTTCAGTAACGACATTTTCACTTGATGTTCCGGTACCAGTTCCAGCACCACACACTTAGATGTTCCTCCGCCTCAGCATCACTCTACTGGTCTTCATCAACAGAACCCAGTCCCACCAGAGTGCAGGAACTCCCTCCATCATTAAGTTATCAGGAGACGATGTGCCTCCAATAACGTACAGCTGAGGAATTGAAAATCAATTTTGTTATTTATTTAGAATTTTATTACTAACTTAAATTTTATTATAGATTTAAATTATATTATTTACTTAATTTTACAATTACTACAACATCATTATTTAATTAACATCTAGGCCACCCATGGAGAACGGGTTTCTTTTTGAGCCTTGGTCCTTCCAAGGTTTCTTCCTACTACATTCAGGGAGTTTTTCCTTTCCACTGTCGCCCTAGGCTTGCTCAATTTCAGATTGGCCTTTTAAGATCATAAAAGACTATTGTTAAGCTATGACTTATGATTTATTTATAGATAATTAAATGTGCCTTGATTATTTCGATTACTTATGTGTTGTTCATTTTAATGAATAATAATGATAATATTAGTCGCACAGACTTATGGGTTGTATCTGAAATTGTCCCTTGTTCACTATTTCCTATAACCTACATTCACACAAATGATTTCAGATGCTACCTTATATGGCTTTGCTGATTACTGTTAGACAGCATATTATAGACATAATAAATAACATATTCACTGTAGTGGTGCAGACTGACATCACATCTGACACATGAGATAGCAGCTTTCACATGCGGATTCTAATACAATTATCTAATGAAATGAATACTTGCATTTCAAGGCATCCTTCTTCTAAACACTTGTGTTTTTTGTTGTAATATAATGGATTCAGTTGATTGTGTATATGTTGTCTACTCGTATAGCTAGTGTAAGATAGTGATTAGCACTACACTTGATTTCAATTGTTTGACAACACCTATGCTTGTACCCTGTGTTCTCCAAATACAGGTGCTGGATCTTGAAGTACTAAGTTAACAGAGCTAATACAAGGACATAGGGTGAATACACTGCTGTTTTTATTGCTGTTTTATTTTTATTGTAGTAAGAAAACGTAGGAAGAAAAAGTTCTCAGGGTCTAAAATGGAACAACATTTGCCCAGAAGAATACATTCCCTATACATTCCGTTGGAGGCCAAGAGCACTCGTTTTTATTTGACATACATTTCGGTACCCCTGCCATGGAAATACAACTGAATGGTGTTGATATAAGGTTTGTTTTCTAAATGATATCCGTTATTACCTATCATCTACCAGTATTCCATTTCCTCTATATCTCACCTTTCATTTTATTCTCAGTCTCACTGGAGAGATTCGTCCTATCACTAATTCGTTCTTCCCATTTGTTCCTGATAATTGGATGTACTACTAAATCATGGCTCTGGTCTTCGTATACTGTATATGTTGCACGGCCAAACAGAGACACAGATTCTGAGGGTTTTGTCATCCTGCTGATGTGTATTTTTAGTCATGAGGCCTATGCTTTCAGTGAAGTTTTCCTGATGGACTAATCCACCAAGCAGGACAGACCTGTAGCCAGTCAAAATGAATAAAGAAGGACTCCTTCACAAAATGCACAATTCTGGAATGGATTTTTACACTTTGTGTGTGTATATATAACTCCATCATGTGTGAATAATTCAGATTCAATAAGATAAAATGGACTTTTCGTGTAAATCTATGTAGCATCCTTTCTGAATCTCTACACCGCCATTCACATTAGTAAGCAAAAGCAGTCAAGGCAAAGCTTATCCGAAGAGACAGCTGCAGCTGATTAATTCTCCATCAATAACCTCGGGACAAATGTCTCCAAGATGTCTCTAAGAACGTCTCTTTTTTGGAAACAAAGGTTAAAAAAAATACAGAGGCCCCTCGTCACTCAAACAGACCTTGATTGAGATGTCAGAAACAAAGCATTGCACTCTGACAGCTGCACAAAGACAGCAGGAGCTGTAATGGCAGACTCAATGCTGACGCAAAGACACATTAGAAAAAGCACTGGGTACAAGTCTAAATACCCTAGATCTGCTAACACTGCTTCCTTTGTTAATATGGAAATCCAGCTATTACAATTTCCAAGGTCTTTAACCTCCAACCACATAGCATGTCGGGTTAGGGATTAGTCTTGTGTCATCTTGGTTTCACCCTGGACAAACTGTCACTTTTTGTTCCTTCTTAATTTCTAAGTACAGCAAATCTAGAGATATAGACAGTCCCAGTTCTGCAATTTTCATTGCTTCGGTTTACATATTTCCAACGAAAGCCCCATTACACATAATTTAACTGTGGAATTTTATATAGTCATTTAAAAAATTGATAACACATTTAAATTGAGTTGGATTGTTGCACAAAGTCATTGGCCGTTAACCGACACTGAGTTTGGGTCTTTCCACAAGAGGGCATAAAAGTGCTACATGTTCGAATTGCCCTATAAAAGGCCATCAGGACTGCTTTTTGGTAGTGTACCTCTTGGTGGGAGATGGTGTTGTCTGCTGTTCATGGCTCTACATTACAACCAAAGACATTTTATAAAAAAGAGAGACTTTGAGAGGGGCCACATAACTGTACTGATAATTCTGACCAATTGTCAACATCTAGACCACTCTGACCTTACTGCTAGGTTTTCAATTCAATTTTAGTTTTATTTATGTAGCACTTTTTACAATGTAACATTGTCTCAAAGCAGCTTTACAGTAATACAAGACCTTAAAGGCCGACAGTGGCAAGGAAAAACTCCCTAAAATGGTAGGAAGAAACCTTGGGAGGACCAAGACTCAACAGGGGACCCGACCTCCATGGGCAGCCTAGATGTTAAGAGATGATATATATGCAAGATCTAAACTAAACATTATGAAAAATATTGATTTCTATTAATAGTTTAGTAGAATAGTTATAAGTATTTCTGCTTGACCCTGCATCATTGAACACAAAATGAAGACGCATTACAGTGCGCTTAAACCTTCTGGGCCAGAGCACACTTATGTCATCACGATGGGAGGTTTGGTGGTAGAGTAAGGAACACGGCACAATGACTTTCTGGTTGTTCTTACTTTGTGGCTATTTGGAGTTGCTTTGGGTGCGCTGACACACAACTGTACTATACTCCTAATAATAGATCTGTTGATAGCACAACGTGGTTCTACATGTCGCGCAAATAAGAAGATGAAAAATCTCAGCGTCTGAGGCATTACGACTCTTTGTAATGATCACACTACGTGTTTGCCAGAGTCCAGATGAACAGTGTTTTAACCCAACTCCTGTCGTCCGACCAGCTATTGTTAGCTGTCCCCCAGTCACGTCTGAAGCTGAGAGTGACCGAGCCTTCTAAGTGGCAGCACCGAGGTTATGGAATGATCTCCATCTAAATGTCAGATCATCACCCTCATTGTCAATTTTTAAAACAAGACTTAAAACTTCTCTTTTTACCTTGGCTTTTTAATTATCATGCCCTTTGTGTTGTTTTCTATGTTATATATTATGTTTTATCCTACGTCATTGTGTATTCATTTGTATAAACCTGCTTTGGTCAACATTGTTGTGTTAAATGTGCTTACTTACTCTTAAAGCATGCATGAGCATGATTCAGTAAACATACAGGTCAAAGGAATAGTTTTTATAGGTCAAACATTTTTGGACATGGTACAGATCGCCTCGTGAGTACGCCCTAAGGAACCATAACTCCTTGACTGAAAATGACAGCAAAAGTCCTTTTTTGGCATTATTGCACTTTGATCTGTGAATTATTGCCAATATTTTTAATTGCTAACAGCTTTTTTTTTCTCTTTCTGCAGTTTAATTTTGTTGGGAAGCTTCTGGGTCCACGGGGAAACTCATTAAAGAGGCTTCAGGAAGACACACTTACCAAAATGTCCATTCTTGGCAAGGGATCTATGAGAGACAAAGAAAAGGTAATAGTTTAGACTTTTTTCCTTCCCTTAAACTTGTCTCCTTTCTTTTCATTCTTTCCTTTCCCATTCCTTCTGTTACATTTTTTTTCACTTTCCCCTCCTGTCCCCTTATCGCTATTTAACTTATTTTCTCTTTGGTTCCTGTGTTTTTTTTCTCTTGTCCTTTCTTTGCTATTTTCCCTTTGGCCCTTTGTCCATTTTTGCCCTTTCCTTCCCATGAAATGAATTTCTTCTTTGTCCCTTCTCGTCTTTTCTTTTTTTTTAGTCTTTCTTTTTCAACAGCTATACCCCACCACCGTTTTTTATCACCTGCCTTCTTTTTCATTGCCTTTTTTAATTATTTCTTCCTCTCTGCCATGCTTGGAACTACAAAAGATAAATGTAGTAAATGTTGTAATAATGTAGATATAAACGTTGTTTACTCTGTACTTAAATATCATTTGGCATGCATATTTTTCTCCCTCAGGAAGAGGAGTTGCGGAAAAGTGGCGAGTCGAAATACAATCACCTGAATGAAGACCTACATGTGCTCATCGAGGTGTTTGCTCCACCTGCCGAGGCCTACGCCCGCATGGGCCATGCGCTGGAAGAAATCAAAAAGTTCCTTATCCCAGTCAGTAACTATATTTTATGTTTTAGTGTTAGTGCTATTTGGGGGTTTTGTTCCAGACGGAACGTGTTTTGCAGTTGAACATATAAAGATCTGTTTTATATTTATTCACAATTGCCTTTGATTTTATTGCAGCTTTCAGGGGTAATGTTATTAGTTTGATTTGGTTTAACCTCCTAAATAGTGTGTTAATTCCGCCATCATTGCTCCTCCTAATTAACTGCCTCCCTTAGAAAACTTGATTGTCCTATGTGTGTGTAGCGGTGCTAGTTGTCAGTAGTTTAGTTTAGAAGTCATGTCTCACATTCTATATCCTCTCTAATTAAATTTGTTTGGTATAATCAAGAGTTTCCCTTACCTCTCTGGATGTAATTATACTTTCTTAGTGCTTTTTTAAATGAGTAAAACAGTTAGGTTTGTCTTAAGTGAGCTCCTTAACTGCATGCAGTATCTGTTACGAGGCCTACCTCAGACGCCCGGTGCGCTCGCGCCGCGTTCCAGTAGCCGTTACAGAGCGTCTGGTGACATCGTTTATATCCGATGTTCAATTTACGGCGTGATATCAAACACCTGGGGGGTCTATTATAAAAGTACGACCCCCAGCGTTGTTCGGTGCCGCGTCGTCAACGAACTTACGGTCCCTCGCTCGCGTCGCGAGTCATTTGAAATTTAACGTACGGTTCCTCGCTTATTCCCCTGTATATAGGCGGTGTATAGAGCCAACGGATGTGTATGGGGGAAAACCCTGAGGTATCTAGCGCGTTGGCGGTTATTTCCTGGTTATTTCCTGTCCTCACTCGGCTTTTATCAAGCCTCGCTCCAGCTGGCTATGCGCTCAATTTGAGACGCCCCCCCGGCTCGACTGCGTCCCAAATCGGCGCACGACCGCCCTCTGGTGCTTCGGCGTGTATTAGTGCCAACTCACACGTGCCAGCTGTGGGTCCCATTCCCATTTGGGACGCAACACACCTGCGTGATTTTTCCCTTTTTATTGTTTTGTAGTTTGGAGAACCTTTTTGCTCTGCCTTTTTAGATATTTCCCCATTCTTATTGTACGTCGTGGAGTTCTTTTATCCCCGCCACCTTGGGTCCTCATCATAACAGCATCTGGTAATGCTGGTGCTGAAATTAGTGAGAGTGTCTCATTTGGAGCTGGTTCATCATTATTTTGGAGGGGGTACTTTTTTCTCAGTTGATGTTGATGTTGGTACGTTGTATCTTAGTCGGTGGTTGATGCCAGAGTCAGTGCTTATGTTGATGATTATTCATTTATTTCAGTCAATGTTGGTATCAGAGCTAGTGTTTTATCTGGTAATGCTGGTGCTGGATTTAGTGTTACTATCTCATTTGGAGCTGATTCATCAGTTTATCTTAGTGTCAGAGGCAGTCTAGGGCTGTGGACTGATACTTTTATCTCAGTTGATCTTGAGTCAGAGTTGGTACGGTGTATCTCAGTCGATATTGCTGTCAGAGCCAGTGCTTGTGTTGGTGCTGGTTCCCTTATCTCAGTCAGTGTTGGAATCAGCAGTGGTGTGGCAGTGGTGATTTACTTTGTATCACAATCTGTGTTGGTCCCAAATCCAGTGCTTGTGTTGGAACTGGTGCTCTTATCTGTCAGAGCTGACCATTGTGTTTTAACAGGTATTTCAGTCTGTAGCCTGTGCTGGTTCGGGAGTAAGTTTATGGCAAAGCTAATGAGGCTCCAAACATAAGCGTCAGTCTTGGGAACCAGCTGGAAAAGGTTTCTATTGTGAAATATTTGTGCAGGGCAGTACAATGTTCAAGGTAAAAGGGAACAGTATAAATGACCGTATAAATAAGCAAATGCTAATTACAGTAATTATGTAACCGGCATGCACAACAATATAATTGCTCTCATTACAGTGCTGACTCACACAATATTGTCAACCCTTTCCTGAGGAGTTGTTCTTGACGTTCCCAAGTAAGCATTTGTCACGAGAACAATTAAGAGCGATTACAATAGAGACAGAAAACAGAGGGCAGTACCTATTTACCTTCCCTCGTTTATTAATTATAAAAAAGTGGCTGTTGCTGTGAATCCTTTCTCCTCAGAGTACCGTTATTAATTGTACCTCTTAAAAACTCCGCTGTGTGTTCGTGTGTGTGTGCAGGATTATAATGATGAGATCAGACAAGCTCAGCTGCAGGAGTTGACATTTCTGAACGGTGGCTCAGAGGATGCCAAGGTACCAGCGGCGAGAGGGAAAAACAGCTCCAGGGCCCGTGGCACACCTGCACCTGGCTCACACAGGTAAAGCTAACCTTTAGTGTGTGTGTGTGTGTGTGTAGTTGGATATCGTAGTTGAATTTCTGTAGTTTCGTATGGTCATGCATACAGCACATTCCAATCTAGAGTTTTTCTGGTACAGAATAACGTTGAAGGATCTGGCAACCCTGGAATTAAACGAGGTTCCCAAAAGTCTATCGAACACTTTGGGGATGCTCTGGAAGGTCCTTCACTATGGCCCAGAAGGTCCAGGGTTCGAATCCCACCTTCGCCACCCTGAACAAGGCCCTTTACCCACAATTGCTTGGATTATAAAACCGTATTAACTGTAAATCGTTCTGGATAACGGCGTCTGCTAAATGACATAAATGTAAAAACCTTCATTTCCTCCCAATAGTAGCCCTTTTTCTTTATGTTTTAGTTACAAAAGCTTAGCATTAGAAGTGATTTGCACATTATCTTCCCGGTGCATCATGAGCCGTTTAACTAATTAAAACCTGTTTACATTCCTGTTTCTAATAGTGCTTGTGATTATAATTATTAAATGGGGTAGAATGAAATCATTTGGAGATATGTTTACATCTCGTGTTTATATCTGAGTACACGGCAGATAAACAGACGAGCGCAACGATTATTAAAGCTATAATTGGACCAGTTTGTGATCAGCCAGGCAGTTAGCATGCAGCACAGCTAATTTTAGAAATGGGTAGGAAAACCAGTCCCAGAGGAATGAAACCATCTGTATATATTTGCACACATAACTGTGTGAGCTTATTAATAAACACTCACACAAGCACGAAGGTACAATTTCACACTGAGGTGAGCACACATGGATCAATGTGGCCAGTTTATTAAAGGTATTGTTTGTGACTGCAGTAGAGGTTCTGCCATTTGGAGTTTTTTGGACAGAAACCTGACCTGCTGATTAGATTGATACCTATTAAGAGATTCTAACATCATACTGCTCATGAAATGGAGATGAATGTCCTGTCCCACACTTAATTACTAATCAATATGAAAGCTTAGGCTTAATGGTGGGGCTGTTCTGAGGATAATAGCTGATTTCTCAGAGCTGTTTTGTGTTTTAAATGAGTTTCAAGGCACTTGGGTGGTGGTGCCTTCCAGGACTTCCAGCACAAAAACTTTGTGTTTGTGTGTGTGTGTGTGTGTGTGTGTGTGTTGTGGGTTCGATGTGTCTAGATGAATAAAGGATTTTTTAGGTCATATATGTGAGGTTGTCTGACTAAATGATATCAAACAGCTATGTGGTAAAGATTATTAAAGGATTTTCTAATGGAAAATCCAATAGATACCAATAAGATCTCAGCCTTCTAGGACTAGGACTGATCTAACATTCTTTTACCGATGTGAACTACAGCGTCCTGACCCCATGTTTCTTTTTTAAATATGGTTAGCAAGATTCCTTTACTGTGTTTTATATGCAATTCCAATCTGAATAGATCACTCCCCTAAATGCACCTACTTGTTCGAAATAACTGTTAAGAGCACATTTTTGTTTGACATTTAATCCACGTCTCTATTCCCAAAGGCGAGGGATGGTTTAGAAACATTGCGCAATAAACTATTTGCATTTAATACTTGCTGATAAATGATGTATCCTCTAATAAAATATTAAACATGTAGCAGCATATTATTATTTCCAAGAGTTGCTCATTATAGTCAGACTTGTGTCTAGAGGAATCTCCCGTTCGGTTCATAATGCTTTAGATTGCATTGTTATTCACGCTATGTAGCGTACAATCAAAATGAAGGTAGCGACATTTTGGACATGAGAATTTAACATGACTGGCAGTTTATGTGCAATTAAGCGAGTGACAAGTATAAAATCAATCTTAAACATCTAAATATAATCTTTTTCAGCTAAATTACAGTTTACTCACAGAGGTAATTGCTTTGCAAGCAGGTAGTAAAACTCCAAAGGCTTGAAACATGAATAAAAATTACTGCATGATTAAAGTAGTTTCAAATAATAAATGCAATTATAATCATAATATCTTTGGATCTTTTGAATATTATTTGGATATTATGTGAGCATTATAGGTAGATTCATTAAATACCATAAACTTAGTAATGTTTTAATCTTGATTTAAAGAAAATCAGTTCAGGATTTTTATTCCACCTGTGGGCATGTGAAGGACGCTTGGCCTTGTTTTGTTCTAGTTCTTAGTTATATTGCTTCTGTTTGCTGTAGTTGCAAATATTTAATTCATTATTCATTCAAAACTTTAGAGTAATGGAGCTTCCTAAAGAGCAGCACAGGGCACATGGTGGGAACCAACCCTAGAGCGGGCACCAGTTTGTTTCAAGTACCTTTCTGATGCTATGCCACGAACAACTAAGGCAGTTCTGAGGTTTAAAAGTGGTTTACATGTTAGGTGTACCTAATAAAGCGGCCTAAATGCTCAACTGTTTATGTATGTATACAATTCAAACATGTATATGTTTCTCAGTCTGGGCTTCCATCCAGTTTTTTAACATTCCCAGTGTTAATGGTGCAGATAGACAGTGCGTGCAGAACTCCTACACACCTCCCACACTTCAGAACATAAAATCAGCTTCAGTTCTTGCAAATGAAGTCGTTTATTCACATGGGTGCTAATGGTTTTGCAGATAAAAGACTGGATGACCTAGATGTTGTTTTCTAGGTTCGTAAATAAGAGTTTATTATTGAGATGTCTGATTAACAAAACATTCTGATTTTTGGGGTTCTGTTTTTATCTTAGCCCTAATATGTGGATCATTCTGATCTGAATTCATTCATTGGAATGCTATGACTGCAGCCTCTAAATAAAATTTACTCAATAGGTTATCTGGATTTTGCAATAACTGTAAATGCAATTCTATGTCCATTTTATACTGACTGGGTGGCTTTTTTGATGTTTTACGACCAAACTTGCTGGGCTTTCATAACTTCTGCAACAATGCTGTGTGCTGACACAAACACACTCATGAGATTAGTTAATATTCCCTGGATTTGTAATATTTTTACCAGCTGATAACCAGAGATGTATAGTAACAAAGTAGAACTACTTAAGTACTGAAATGCAGTACTTCTACTTTTTCGGAGTAATAGTTTTTTTCTACTATTTCTACTTTTACTCCACTACATATTTTTGATGAATTTAATACTTTTACTCCGATACGTTTTTCATGTGCTGGATCATTTCTTGTTACTATCAGACTTACATACCTTCTTACAGTTAATGTTTTTGTTTGCCTCCCAAAAGTTTCCGAAATAATGGCCTTCAAAAATTCACGGTCGAATTCGAAAAAGCATATAGATGTAAACTAAATATAGCTAACTTAATAAACTAGCCTAACTGGTATAACTAATACTAGATTAAGTTAACTGATTGTTCCGAAGTTGCTGCGGGTAATGCAGGGCATTAGGTCTATTTATCGATTTCTACATTTTACCAACTTTGTAAACAAGCAAATGAAGTATATCTGCTGTTTTTTTTTGGAAGTTAGACTTTTTTTTTTCAACAAAAGAAATTGTGTGCACCTAACGTTTAAAATAAAATAACGAAATAAAATAAACAATATGATGTTCAAACTTTTTGATTACTCTATTTAATATAACAATGTAACTTTTACTTTTAGTACTTGAGTAGTAATTTTTATAATACTTCTACTTGCAGTACTTAAGTACAGAACTTTTTGAATACATTAGTACTTATACTTAATTATGGTGTTTAAATAATACTTCTGCTTCTACTTAAATCACCTTTTTGATATAGTACTTGTACTCCACTACTCTACTCCAGTACTTTATTCATCTCTGCTGATAATTCATGAAGAATTAATTCCCTTTATAAAGGAGTCAAAACACAACACAATGCATGATGCTAAGCGATGGCAGTTTGGACGCCATAAACTGAGCTCGAAATTGGTCTTTTGGAACAAAATAATCAAGTATATCCAACAATATTACATTTACGTCATTTAGCAGACGCCGTTATCCAGAACGACTTCTAGTTAATACAGCCTTACAATCCAAGCAATTGTGGGTTAAGGGCCTTGATCAAGGACCCAACTGTGTCAGAGGTGAGATTTGAACCCTGGACCTTCTGGTCCCAGGTTTTGTTTTAATCAAACCAAATCTGCTAGTTGTAAACACACCTAGTTTGGATTTTTGGGTTTCAGACTTTTTCAGACTTTTTCAGAAGTTTCATGCCTACATGTTGATGCTGCCACCTACTGTACAAACATCTCCCAAACTGGATAGACACTGAAATAGGAATAATTGAGAGTGATTATTTGTTGATTGTTGCTTTGTAGGACCAGAGGAGGCATTCCTCCCCCGCAGGCTGCACTTCCTCGAGGGGCAGCACCCAGAGGAGCTCCGCCCAGTCGACCACCTTCAACTCGAGGTAGAGCACAAAGAGGACGTGGAGCTCCACCCCCCGTGGGCTATAGACCACCTCCTCCTGTAGTGCAGGACACATACGGGGAATATGTAAGTGCATTTGTATCTTTATGATCTATGTGCATTTGAAAGTAAATAGTTAATAAAATACATTTGCATAGGTCTAGTTTGTCCAAAATTCCCATACTATGTCTGCCACCTGTATGGCACCCCTTAACCTTGCAGGTGGTGTGCTCACAAGAAAGATTTATGTTGAAATTTTAGGGTGGGCAACAACTCTCTGTGGGTGGTCCGGTCACCAGTCCCTTGCCAGCAAATACCATCCCCAGATCAGGCCATTTTAATGTGGGCAGATCATCTTTTATCTTCCCTTAGACTTTCTCACCATGGAATTGGTGTGCTGGATGCTGTACTATTGGTCAGAAGGTCTAAGGTTCAAGTCCCAGGTCTATCAAGCTCTAAACACACATTTGTAGTTATCATTTAGTAAGAGGCCGCAGGATATCCTGCACATATTACAAAGTCGTTAGTGTCCTTGATATCACCAGTAGGGATGACTGACCGTGTTACATAATGGCTCCCCAGATCATCACACCTGCTGGCTGACTGTCATTGACAGGACATGTAATGAGTGCTGGGACAACAAATTTCCTTATACTTATTTTGGCATTGTATCAAAGAGAGTAGAGATGAGTAGAAATGAGGAGCACAGACATAAACATGTCTGCATTTGAGTAGTGAACAAACATTTGGATACTCACCACTTTCAGATGTGTTTCCTCTGGCACTGGGCGCAGTGGTAGATGCTGTTAAAGCTCATGAAGACTTAGCTTCCTCACAGAGTGAGCATGTTGCCCCGAATGCTATCCAGGTCATTAGAAATAAAAAAAATTGTCCTTCTCCTTTGATGACACGCTGTTTTTTCTGATGGCATTGCACGCTTTATATACAGCTACTGCAGGTTCTTTAAGTGGCATTGCTCTCCCATCCGGTCATAATCATCTTTCTCAACCTCTCAGAATTTTTTTTTCAAATGTTAATTGGACAAAATTTCAGTTAAACATTTTCATTGACTTCATCTCTCCCCTTGTGCTTCTGCTACTCATTTATGTCTTTTCTTTCTTCGCTTATTTGCTAAGTTGTAATAGCCTGTCTTCCTTTTCTTTCAGTAATTGCTCCAAAAATCTGAACAATGCACAAAGTTACAGTTTATCACACTGAAAAAGAACAGAACTGTGGTTCAGGTGATCTGGACTGAGACCACCCCTTTTGACTGGACCAAACTCTGGTCCTTTGGTCTAGACCATTGTCTCTTGCACCTTTCACACCTGCTATTTTAGTTTGTACCAACTGAAAAGTCAGATAGTATGGACCAAACAAGTTATGTGTTAAATCAACCTGTGCTGTGCACTTTGTGTAAAGGAACGTTTTATGGCAAGCTCTGCAAGCATGTGTTATTTCCCTACTTTTTCGATTTTGCGGGACTCTGCGCATGTGTAGTACGCGTGCTATGGTTTACGTATACATGAGCATGTATCTTCTTCAATGATGAGTACCCATATCAAATTTGAATGTAGATGTATGTATGTAGATTTATGAGTTTACTGTAAAACATTTTTGTGTAACATTTTTAAATTACTGTACGTACGTAGGTTTAGGAGTTCAAAACATTTTACAGTGCCGTACTGTACACTGTAATGTATGAACTTTTACGAAGGAGTGTTTTAATACTGTATGCAGTACTGTATTAAGGTACAATACATGCACAGAACAGTGTGGGTATGGCCACCCACGCTCTGCTCGGCAGATCTAACCCGCGCACGCGCACGTTCACCATCACCTTCTTATTAATTCCACGCACCTGAATCTCATTCACTCCCCTCATTTTACTCCGTATATATTCACTCCTCTCTCACAAACCAGTTGCGTAGTCTCTTGTTTTTTTTCCCTGAGTTCTAAGCACCTCTGTTTTTTGATTATCGCTGTACTAAGCGTTGCCGACCCATTCTCCGCCTCTGGTTTTTTTCACTTTTGGCCCAACCCGTTTGTGATCCTGTCTGCCGAGTTTTCTGGTATTCAGACCCTGGACTGTCCGTGATTCCGATTTCTGCCTGCCGATTTTGAATTTTAAAGCCTGTTTTCTGGAACGCCGCGCTTGCCTCCGCCATTTCTTTACGCTGCGTTACAGTTATTAAGGGAATGGGAAAGGTTTATGTAGTGTAAAAGTGTGGGGGAGGGTTTGTAAAGACTTAAAATTGTGTATAAATACTTAAATAAATATAGCGTCCCTACTTCGCGGATTTTCGTTTATCGTGGGTGGTCCGGGAACGTAACCCCCGCCATAAACGAGGGAACACTGTACATGAAATCCACTTTACAAAACCTCTACGGACCTAAACCTAACATTCATCACAAACACTTTTGTAAAAATTTTGTTTAATTTTGAAAATAAGGTTGAGAGGTGGGGTAAAGTTGGCACCATTCCCAGGAATTGTGTCTGACAGGTTTATGTAGGGGTCATCATGCAAACGTGCTGAGGTCCCTGCAAACTCTGCTGCTGCCACCTGCTCCATTGTCATATTCTAACACAAACACGAGCTTGTAACACGGGACCACAAACACTTAAAAGCATCTGACTGATGATGAATGAGAAAACATCGGAGCAAATCAGAATCAAATGTTTAGGAGATGGAGGATCTCTGCTGTGTGTACACATGTAAGAATATTCAAGCAAGAGCTCGTATCCAAACCAAAAGGTTTTTTTAACACTAGAAAGGAAGAGACAGTCATTTTGACCATACTGAAATAGAAATTTGTAGCTATAATAACTTTCACATAATTATCCCCCCATGTCTAAAGAGCTATGAATTTTATTATATTGGAGCATATTTTAGTCTGCCGTTGTTTTGAAATTAATATTGCAGATCACAGAAGTGTTCTGAGCTGTATACTTCGAAAGACCAGGTCATTTTGACCGTTTACATAATGTACCTAATGTTTTTACTTGTTACCTTGACAACACGGCTACAGTTTACCTCAGAAAGAAAGCATTTTGTAAAATACTTCTGAATCCGATATTCCGGTACCGGTTCCAGCACCACACACCTAGATGTTCTTCCAGCCCAGCATCTCTCTACTGGTCTATCAACAGAAACCAGTCCCACCAGAGTGCAGTAACTCCCTCCATTGTTTGAACATTAGGAGACGATGTCCTTTCAAGGACCTCCCACTTAGGACTCATTTTACAATCTGCTTTGATGTAATTCAGTTTATTTTTTAACTACTAATTTAAATTGTATTATTGGTTTGTTATTTGATTTAAATTGTTATTTACCTATAATTT